>NSJW01000177.1:0-66154 GCA_019955255.1 Castanospermum australe
GAAAAACTTTTCAATAGAGAAGAAAGTATTGGTATGTAACACCTTCTCTTTGTAATTCTCTGTTGTTAAATGCAGTGTGTTATTTTTGAGAAAAGTCAAATTACTCTTTGTAATTCTCTGTTGTACTTTTCAATTATCATCGGAATGATTATTAATGGAAAGAAAATAATATAACAAACACTAACATTGAAGAAATGTCACTAGTAGTATGACTTATCAGTGGAAATTTAGTACCATTAATTGATCATCGATGGAAAGAAAATAACTTGACGAATATTAGTATTAAATAGAAGTTACTACTATCATTTTCACTCTCCCTCAATGCTATGCCAACATTAGAAAAAATCCAAACTATAAAAATAAAGCCAAACAAGAGAATGGAGACTAAAGCCAGAACAGAGCCAAACAGCAGGAGCGGAGCCAATTAGGGGCAAGAATCCAGTATCTCACCCAAGCTAAGCCAAATAGGAGAATCACAGAACAATAAGAAAATGCAATTCCTAAGTCATGCTCATTGCATTAGAGCACTATAAAAAAGATGAAAGAATGGGTTGAGAAAACAATAAAGGAGAATTTATAAAGGAATTCTATATAACTCGACACAGCAAAAAGCATGGACACCCTCAAAGTGGATAGTACTGTTCTGATATCATGTTGAAATTATAGTGTTTATGTAGGGAGAAAGAAGAAAGGAAAATAGAGAACAATGTAATAAATATATCAGATGTATTGATATATTATAAAAGAAAAAGTACTAACCTCTATTTATTTACTTATTAACATATGTTATACTGCTTTTTCTTTATATATTCAAAATAACATATTTGTAAAACATAAACGTATTTCAAATAAATAGATATTTTAATAATCAATATAATTCTATGACTCTTAAATTACTATCTTTATTTAATTTAATATTAGAATGCTAACTAAAATATGATCCATTAATATATTTCACTAAAATAAAAAAATTTATTTTTTTTAAAAATATTTCTATTAATATATTTTCATGATCTAGTCAATAGTAACTTTATTTTTTTGGTGAATTATTTACGTTAATTAATTAAATATTTAAAATTATATAAAATTATTGAAAAAATTAACTTAATTCTATTACTAAATTTTTTAGAAAAATGCTACAATATTTGTTTGCTGGCCGAAGAAGGCAACTTGTTGATAATGAGCTTCAAATTGCAGACAAAATTTTGAAAGGAGGTAATAGATGACTAAAAACTCACATATATATCGCATTCTTTAGAACGTTAAAAAACTGACAAAAAGAAAAAAAAGGAACATTTGTCATTAAGGCATATAGATTATTAGATTTGGGATAAATACATTCTGTTGGGACAATGATTGATAGTGGGATCTGCTGATTAGGCATAATAACGAATATTTTTGAAGATGAACTAGTAACTATGGATTATTTTATAAAAAATAAAACTAGAGATCATATACTCAAAATTGTCACAAGAAATCTAGGGATATTGTAGAAGGAGCCACTTGGAATGAAATTTATGGGTATTCTTGTGAAATATTTCATACACATTTGTGCGGACGACTTGATTGCTAAAAGGAGAACTCATGAGATTGTGAAAACCTATAAGATAAAATAACCATGAAACAAATGGGCGCTGTTTAATGGTCACCTCAACTTCAGATTTTTATTCCCTATTCCTTAGGCTGATATCTCATCTTACTCATTTCTAGTTGAAGGTAACTCATAGAAATCTCGTACATTTCTATAGAATGGCTAATAACTCTTTCATTTCAGTTTTCTGCATGCTTTGTCCATTCCTCCACTATTAGAAATATACATTGAACGGAATTTCTCATTGCATAGTTCTCATTCTTGACATAGAAAGAACTATATTGAATGCATTGTAGATCAGGCATATAAGTTTTTTATATTTACCTGGTAATATAGTACTTCAAATTCAAACCCAATTTGTACAGGGAGATTTGATAGTTCTTCACGACAAATTTGCTAAACTCTCATAGTATTATACTTATCAAACAAAAATTAAATAAAACTTTTTGGAGAAATGTTTGTAATATAAATTTTTACCGTCTTTGCTGGCATTGGGATTCTTACATCCCTAGCATCAACATCCACTTGGAGCATCCAACATTAGCCTTTTTTAAATTCAAAAAATAATTACTCCTATGATATGCATTTGAAAAACTGGTGAAGAGTTTAGAGCATATAAAAATGTACAGAATATAATACATAACCTGATAACATTCACAATAACTTTTCAGACACACTGACTTTTTTGCAAGTGCAACCCCTTTTATGCCTTGCTATTGGGGGTGTCATAAGATTGACTTCCTCCTACAAAGAGGACATTAAAATTGTCATTTTTTTTCTGAAACAAAAAATATATAAAAGTGAACTACGAGGAACTTATACACCATCTATCAATAGGAAAATATGCATTTAATACGTTATGTATGGAAATACAAAATGCTTAGATTATATATTAACTCATTTTGGTAATTGTATCATCCTCTTGGGAGTAAAGTGCAAAGTTGAGATTAACTCAGGTATATTTGGCAATGTATTTTTCATTCCATCATTATATGCTAGAGTATGTTAAATCTTCATATTCTGGTCTATTTGCATGTTTTATAAAAAATTTCCACTGACCTTTGAAAATAATGTTAAACTTCTCTAGAGTTGCTTTAAAATCTGCCTTTGACCTATCTTCATAAATGATTGATCACCATAACCAACATATCTTTGGAAAGTGATGAAAAATTCTTTATAAATGCATGGTTGGAACCAAAACCTTATATTATTTTTGATTCATTTGATTTATCCCGCTCTGCGATTGCACTGTGTGGCTATTAATTATGTCTACACAAGGTTCTCACTCAACGAACGAGGATAATAACTGAAGTCTTTTTATATATTAATTCTTCAAAGCCCGTGATTCTGTCTTCAGAAACACCAACTAATTATCCCCATCTATAAGGTAACCAAAGTAAAAGTTGCTAAATAGTGGGATATATTTTGCCTCCCTGTCTGAAATACAATTAACTATTAGGACGCTAAAACTGTGCAAATAGAAAATAAACGTCTAGCTAATTATCATGACTTGAGGTATGTAAAGAGTAGATGGTGCCAGTACATTACTTGCCTTTCATAAATATAAATTACTTTTAATAAATAGTTAGACCACAATGACATTATCAAATGTTATACGAATAGTTTGCCAAGATACTCTTTCTTTGTCACTCTAATCATATGGCTTTAGCTTTAAGCTTCTCCCTCCTATCAGTTGCCTTCACATTTCCTTATTTATTGGTTAAAGCCCTTTGTGCTCGAGCCTCAAGTATGGCTCACTATTTCCATTCTTCTTCTTTTTTCACTTGAGCCAGTTGGTGTTGATAATTGTTCATCCCATTAAAGATGATGGGCAATTAGCTTGTTTGCCAGGGTGGTGTCGAGTACTTTCCTTCCAGCGTTAACAATGGCTCCGGTCTACTTATTGGGATATTCAAATTTATTAAATTTAAAATCAGAGAATAGTTTATATGACTTTCATTTTTAGCTGTACAAACAACTCACTAACATTAATTACGATAATAATATAAATTACTGAATCATTTGATAAAAGCTAAAATTAAAAGTGGGCACTTCAAATTGAAACACACGAGAAAGAATACACTATTTATCGACACTGACTCTTTGAACGTTTTGAATAGTTGCGGAGAAAACATCGAACTTACGCGTTCACTATATAACAACATGTATAAGGTATTCTTCAGGTTTCATTTTTTAGACCTTAATATAAGATCTAATTCTGTTTTTGGTCCTGCATATAGAAGTAATTTAATAATAATTATTATAACTACATAAAATGTAGTGAACAGTGAAATTGTGTTTAAAAATTATATGTCATAATTTCATATAAAATCTCATAGAATAAGTTAAAGGGTACCATTAGGACTCTATTACTCTTCATAATTTTTCAGTTATTAAACACAGCATAATTAGATATAACTCAAAATATTTTAACTTAGCAACATATTAAACTTATTATTTCAAGATATAAATTTTTAATTGAAATTTAGAAGATGTTAGCCAAATCAAAATTCGATACTTTTAATTAATCGACCAGCTTGTAAAAGCAAACACGGTTGAGAGGCAGGGTTGAAACCTACAATGTTTTCGTCTACAATGATTATTTGGATCACATTGCATACTATAAATACGTTTTAATGCTCTTTTTATGGGCCAATTTTGAATTGATTGGCCATGTAGTTAAGTTATTCATGTTTGATATATTTGAAATTATTATAAGTAATCATTTCTCTAGGTTTTCCAAACTCTGTGCTGAATGCAACCTAGTATCTGATGGCTTGGAACCTGTCACTGGGAAGTTTTCACAAAATCATGTTGGAAACAAGGAAGTTAAAGGTTCGGACAGCTTGTCCATCTATTTGCTTGAAGTTGCATTCAGTGCCATATGAAAAGCTTTTGAATCTTTTGATACAGAGGATGGAGCTGATGATATTGAATCTTCTGGAACGATAAGCATAGGAAGTGGGGAGTTATTACATCCCAGAACAGCATTTGATGCAAGCTTCCTCGAGTTGAAGGCAACGTCAAGGAATGATACAATACTTTTGACTAAAAGAGTGACTAAAGTTTAGCTTTTCAAAGCACAAACTTGACTAGAATGAATAATATGAAAATATATTAACAGAAGTTGGTAATAAATTACCAGAACTCTCTATTTGGACTAGTAATCAATTAATATAAGCAATAATTGATTATTGGCATTTAAAATGGTGAGGAAATTTAGGATTTTTGTAGAGAGGCAAGTGTTGGCCTTTTCTAAGATATGATAATCGATTATTGAATTCACATGAGCCAAAATTTGAAAATTTAAACCTCGTAATGATTCTGTTAAGCTTGGTAATCAATTACCGAGGGTGATAATTAATTATTGAGATGAAAAACTCAGTTTTTGACTTGTCAATAATGAGAAATCCATTCCAAAGTTTCCATGAGTATTTTAATGCGTTTTGAGAGTCCAAAATCTTTGTAAATTGGTCATCCACAGGTTCATTTGGGCAGACTTAATTAAAAATATTTTTGAGTAATGGACTTAAACAGTGACAAAAATGATTATCCTCACTAAGAACCTAAGTCCTAGATGTAATCTATGAAAATTCTTGGACTTGTTCTTCTTGTATTCTCAACTTTGTAATTACAAAATCCTTGAAGCACATAAGCATCCACATTCTCACCACCGTTATTTGTAGATTTACAAAATGTAATGGTGTAACCTTGAAAGCACTGCTACATACTAGCATATGGCCCCATCCCGCACTACTTACTTCCATGTCTCGGAGAGTTGAGCTTGCGAAGATATCCATGTACACTTTTTTGAGTATTCCTATGGGTTAGATGAAATAACAGCATGAAACACATTGGCATTGTAACCAGAATCAATAATTAAGGATATGGATTCTATTTTTGGACTTGCTTAGCAATGCTCACAGGAGTCAATTAGATGCTTACATTGAATTAATTATGTAAGCTCAAAGTGGAATGTTTGGTCAAATATTATCCTATAAGATATAATTGACCCAATTTAACTTAAAACCTATATGTGCAATCTTAGTTTCCCATTACCATTAGAATAGATCACACAAAAACTGAAATATTCAGAGCAATGGTTGATAGTCATCTTATTCATAAAGTGAAAAAAACTATCAATGAATTCTAGAGAAAGGATACATCAGATAACATTGGTACATATATTTGAAGGGGATTATAGTAATATCGAGATCACTGTCATAAACATACTAGAAAGGATTTTTTACAGTGAAAGAGAATCTCTCACTTAAACATATATTGCTTTTGTGTGAGTAAATTGAACAGTGAGTGAGAAGGTGGGGCCGGTAAAACAATATTAAAGTAAGTATATCATTGTCAAAAACTATCTTGGGAACTTTACTAATTTATTTTCTTTATAAATGTGCCTTCAAACTGCACCTCACATAAGGTACTTTTCGCAACGGTAAATTATGAAATGATCACCTCCAGAAAAAATTCTGTTTTTTTGTATATAATCATGTTTTAAACCAATTTGCACTATCCTGCCAATCCTTAATAAAGTAGGGAATTCTTACATCTACTTATCGGCATATGACAATCGATTAGTGAGGACCATTAAGCGATCTCACACAACAGATTATGATAGCCTTATCATTGCACACTCTCTCAAAAAATAAAGTGTTGATATAATAACATCATTAGTAAAAGATAATGGTGATAAATGTTGTTACGAGCTCTATATTATAAAATTGGTTTAAAACATCTATAAATGGATACACCATTACCATTATAATACACACGTCTCACGTTGAAAATAATTTTCTAAAGATAGGCGCTAACCGATCGATATCTATCATCTGTCTCTGTCTTTTTTTTAGCAGGTGTGCAGATTGAATGTTTTTTACTTTCTGTTGATTGTTTGTAATGTATAGTCGTTTTGTTTAGTTTTTGTCTTACTATACTTTCAAGTTAACATGAAACTCCAGATTCTCGTAATTTTTTTGTTCTTTATACAGTTAGCAGACATACAAATCTTCTGGCAGTGAATGACAGAAAAGTGGATCAATTACTAGGTTATGACTTATTTGAATATCAAGCTTTTTTTTGGTTCATATCTCACTTTTTTCAAAACTAAAATCTATAGGAAAATGTAACCTTTTTATTCTTAGACGATTCTGGTGTCTATTTTAATGATCAACTACTAGCAATTATTTGAAATCTCATGGGCAGCTATAACATATTGGTGCGTTATGGCCTAAACAGTTTGTACCAAACAATCCTAGTTAAAAAATTATAATATCTTCCAGCAAAACAATCAAAATAACTGCAAACGAAAAACAGATCCAATAATATACTCATACGATTATTAATGTGCACTACTGTCAATTTATGCGATAAAAATTATTGTGGACATAAGGTGAGATGATGGTACAAAACATAAATTTAATTAATAATTTTCTCTACTTACAATAGTCAATCCTAATTAGTGCCAAAAACTATGTCCTAGTACACGTTTCTACTTATGAATAGATTACATTTATACTCACATCATAGTAATGGTGGGATCTCTTCAAATAGGTATAATTTTGTACCTCACATAGGATTTCCTAAGAGAGCAATTTATCACTAGTTGACTTAGTGATAAATAATCTAAGATGGAAAGATATGAAAAAGATGGCATGTTTTTTGATAATTTGTCTTAAGTAAAGGATTTAAGCAAATTGATAACAATGTATAATATAAGAAGGCAGGAAAAAATGATCTAATAGTGCGGGCTAAACTTAAAGTAAATCGCGAGACTAAAGCATAAAAAGAACATTCATAAAGAACTAACTCGATTATATTCTTTCATCAAAGGAAGAATGAGCAGTTTGCAAGGAGCATGATTGTTTCGGTTAAAGGTCGAATGTTTTACCATTTCTTGTGGCAATTATTGAAGAATTCCCCTACTTATCATAGATTTCTTTCTGTTTGTGGTGCAAGAAAATTTAAATTTTTCCTTAATTTTTTTTAACTAGCCTTTATGATGACCTAGGTTTTGTCAGCCAGTAAACGTTAATCACAAGTAAAGTGAATTAGGATTTTTCGACATAGACGCTTGGCACGTTCAATTCGAGAGAGTGCAAAGCTTCGAAGAAATCTTGCAATTAACTGGTTTGAACAAAATATGCAAGCTGTTGAAACATCAAATTCACGGAGCCTCCTCCAGTTATTTCAAAAACGCCTCAACGCGGATGATTGCCTGTTTAATCTTTCATGCACTCGTTCCTCATAATTTTGGCAAACTACAGAAGATATGTCAATAACATGCACATCATTAGCTCCCTCCAAGTCATATGCAACCGCTAATTAAAAGTATTTCACCTAGGGGGTTTCCAAGCTTCTTACATCAATCATGGTGGAAATAGTAATCCTAAGGGAAAAAGTGTCTAGGATAAGTTGGATGCAAACTGCGTTTAGAGAAGCTTCACTTATATATTAGTATATATTATTAGTTAACGAGTTCACATTTGAGAATGGATGTATTGGTTTTTAATATATTTATGTTGAATGATATTTTATTATTTTTCTATGGACAAGTTAATTCTAAGCTCTATGGTAAGTTAATGGCCACTTAGCATCTCGTGGTATTTGGTATATTTGAAGAAGTATAATTCTATATAATCACACTATATTGATGACTTTGAAGGCTACTATATAGTGTTATTATAAATCAACATCATAAGGGTATTCTGCTAATTTGATAGTACATATCTTTATAAAGGATAAAATAAATGAATTAACATTTAATACAAATAATTACAATAAAGAAGGTTATTTAGTCAGTAAGAGGGATTCAAATCTTAAGCTTTATTTTTTCTTGTAGCTTTCTGTTCCTTCCATCAATTTTGACAAAATATTTGTAGAATGACACAAGGACCATCTTGTTTTTCCAAGCGAACTTGAATGAAATAAGAAATAATTTGGGGAACACTCCGTTAAATTACGCGATTTACCACATATGACCAAATATGAATCTATCAATTAATTAAATATCAATTTACTTGACTTTCTATTTAGAATTCATTAAAACTTGTTATATAAGATTTATAAATCTTATAACTTATTTCAGGATCATCTTACAATGACGCTTAGCTTGCATTAATGAATTGTTGATTTTTAAGTTCAAACCAACCATGTATACATGGTCTGAACTTAGATGTGAAAGAATTTCTACTATGAAATAAGATGAGATTATACAGACTCATGGTGTTATTGAATATGAATATCTGTAGATTATAGAATGCATAGATGATTGTTTAGTGTGTATTATCCATATTTAATAAATATGGCTGATTAATCCTGATTAGCGTAGTGAAAATGCATTGAATCCAATACGCTTTTAATTTTATTTAATTTTAAATTAATGTATTTTTTATTTATAAAAAACCATTAATTCTCTATCATTCATCTGTACTAAATTATTATTATTATTAGCAATTCCAACCCTTTCTAAACAATTTATAGTTTAGCAAACTAACTAATAGGATTTTAATGACTTTAAATTTTATTATGTTATCACCGAGGTGAATCAAATTTTATCTTCAACTGCATTATAAAATATATTCTCTTTAGATAAAAGTTCATGAATAAAATGAACATAAACATAATCCTCTTATTATTGATTAATATATTTTCTTATTATTTCATCTTTCGATATTTTCTTTACATTAGAATGCTATATAAGAGACTTGCTTCATATTTATAGTTTTTGAAATCAATATTTTGTTTTTTCAAACTTTATCTATATAAATATTTTACGTTTAGATAATAATAATTAATTCACGAAACTAGTATATCTACAAAATTAAAATCCATAGAAAATACGCAAAAATTATATTGCAATAATATAATATATTGTTTTAGATTATGAATTTAAACACTAAATAAGACAGGAAGGAGTTTTAGATGATAAAAATATGATATTAAATTAATAGGAGAATTTAGCAGAAAATGCATGCATTATCACGATTGGACGCAGAATAGGGTGAGTCAACTCTAGCGAACCAATCTCATAACGACATATAAAATAAGGTGAGCATACAGAATCTTAATTACACGATCTAATTTATGGAGAGTAGTGACGTCAATCATTATTTTTAACGATAGAAAGTCTTCAATTTTTCTAAATTCTAAAGTTAATCAATAATGAACCATGTATACATGGTGGTTTGAACTTAAAAATCAACAATTCATTAATGCAAGCTAGCGTCATTAGTCCAATAAGTTAATATCTCTCAGAAGAGGAAGATAATAAATGATTTTGGTATGTAATCGCGTAGCTTTATTCAGGTGGTGAAAAAAAGATGACCTGTCATTTTAAATTATTTTGTCAAAATTTGATTGAAGGAACAGAAAGTACAAGAAAATAAAGCTTAAGATTTGAATCCCTCTTAGAAAATAACTTTGAATTTGTTATTTAGATACAATTGGCAATTATAACACAGGCTTCAAAGTCATCAAAGTGGTTATAGTCTTACAGACACAGCTCAGCGACAGAAAAAATCCACATTTAAAAATCCATCAAGACTGTCAATATTATGGTCAAGCAGTCTCAACTTAGCACTTCCTTGTTTCCACCATGATTTTGAGGAAACTTCCCCGTGATAGGTTGCAATACTTGGTTGCATTTAGCATAGAGTTTGCAAAATATGGATAACAGGCAATCATCCCTTGGCCTTGGAAACGAGAGGCGTGAAATTGATGTTTCAACAGCTGCATATTTTGTCACCTTTGAGTCTTTGAGCTTGTTCAAACCTATCACCTTGCTTGTTATATATGCTGTAAATGTCCATGATAATAGGAAATTAAGCCCTACAGATGATGGGAATTTTGAGGAACTCAACCAACCTACGCCTATGAAGAAAGAGTTAGTTCTTCGTGTTCTTTCTCCTAATTATTAATTTTTGTTCTTTATATATGTTTAATTGCATCACCAAGTTCTACATTAATTGCTCTTTAGGAAGAGAAAATATGACGAGTATAAATGGAACTATAAGAAGACTGCATGTATGAAATTGTAAGTAAATTTTTATATGTTTTGATATCTCATTTTATATGATATGCAGTATCTATGTATTTTGATCTGTTTTTCTTTGCAGTTATTTTGATTGTTTTGCTGCTGGATATTATTGTGCCAAGCATTGTTATTGCCAAGGTTGCTTAAATAGACCAGAATAAGAAGATATAGTTGATGAGATGAAGCAAAAAATTGAATCTCATAATCCACTTGCATTCACTCCCAAGATTGTATAGTCTGCTACTGATATAAAGAACAAAAAATTACGTTTTTAATGTGACACTACTAGTAGCTAGGCATAAAAGAAGTTGCACCTGCAAAAGATCAACGTGTCTAAAAAGTTATTGTGAACGTTATAAGGTTGTGTATCATATAGTTTACATTTTTATATGCTCTAAACATTTCACCAGTTTATCTTTTACATTTGATAACAACACTTATTTTTTGAATTTGAAAAAGGCTGATGTTGGATGCTCCACTAGATGTCAATGCAAGAGATGTAAGAATCCCGATGGCAGGATAGAAGGTAAAAATGTATACAAAAAACATCTGTTATTAATTGTTAGTGCTTCACAAAGTTTTATTTAATTTTTGTCCAATAAGTAGAACACTTTGAGATGAAGTTTACGAAGTTTTGCCCTATACATCCAAACGTAAGGAATGTCAAATCCTACTCATACAAAATTTAATTTAACTTTCGGTGGTGGTGGTTCGTTGATGATAAGGATAACTATTAATTGGTTAATTAGTTAGGATAATTTTCATTTGTAATGCTTGTCCTTGGTCGTATATATCATTATCTTTTACTTTCTTATATCTATCATGGAAGAATAGATATAAGAGAGTACAAGATAATGATATATACAACAGAGGATAATTATCATTATCTTGTATTCTCTTATATCTATCGTGTATTATTTATATGGGTAATGCCCATGAATAAAGTAGGGCTTTTACATTTTCAGTTGATAAGGAACCACTTAATCTCTCTGCACATAATATAAAACATAGCTATGAATTTATTTGCATGCGAAAAAGTGGGAGAGATAGCCAACAATGCTGGTTAAAGTGATACATTTTTGGGATTTCATATTACGTTGCAAACGAGGATGCTTTGAGAAAAGAAAGGTTAAGAGTCACGGTTGACAAACTACTACATATTTTACCACCCCACCTCTCACCTCCGTCGTTACAAAAGCAATGGTCTAAGTAAATTCTCTTTCACTGTAAAAATCCTTCTATATTTGACAGACTCATAAACTATAATCCCTCAATACATATTTTCTGATGTCTTTGGTTTTTCACTTTGAGATTAACCTTATCACTTTTGTCTGGGCAAGGAAAGCATTGCAAATGGGTCAATCATCGCCAACATGTAACACAATTATCAATGTAAGTCATCTTACTCCTCTTTCCAATCCTATGGTAATGCCAAGTGTTTCATGGTTATCATCTAACCCATGGGATTGTACATGTATCTCGCAAGCTCAACTCTCCCATGGAAGTAGTGGTGGGCATAGTAGCAGTACACCAATTACCCTAACGAGTACTAGATTAGGTGGAAACATAAATCCCCAGGGTCATGTACATGAACTTAGGCCAAGCTCTTGAAGAGGCTTGTCAAGTGTTCCATTTATTTTGAAAGGTGTGCCTTCTTTCCCACCATTGACCCCTTGCACTGATTCCACGGAGCAATGGTGATGGGGAGGATTCAGATGATAGTTCCATCTAGTGAGAAGCAATCACAATGCAAGTGTAATATGGAGAGAAATGATTATAATAAATAAAAAGCTTTTTATATAGTAATATCTTTTTTGGATTCTAATTTTCTATCTTATTTTATCGTCCTAAATCCTATACCTCTAATTTTGTATATAAATATTTGTTTTGTTGGTTATATTTTATTAAATATATTTTTAGTACATTGACTTCAAAAAATTTATCTTATATTATATTAATGAACATGTATCATATCAATTATGTAAATAATTATTGTCTTTCATTATTTACACATTAATAATAACTAACATAAAAAGTATTAAATTTTATATTGCAATGTGCATCAAATAATCATGTAGATGAAACATTTGGTAGTTTTTCAACCTTGCCTCTCAACCTTTCTTAACAAATGCTTAATTTAAGATTCGAATTTTGTTGGTTATACACCTCTATTTAAATTAAATTTATATTTGAAATATATTTAAAGTTTAATTTAGATATTATTATATTAATTTGCTTGTTTAATTATGAAAATAGATAGTAAAAGTATGTACCTTTAACTATGTCTTATAATTTATATGAAATTATGATTAACTTTTAAAATTGTGATTGATTATTATATAAAATTATTTTAATTATTCATAAGTACAAGACAAATGGAAGTAAGGTCTGAATATTTAACATTTTTATAAGGTAAGTTTGAGTTTCGATTTTCAAAACTCGACATGTGTCAATTGAAGGCCCACTTTTTAGCTATCAATAAGTAATATATTATCTTGCTATGTTATAAATGTGTTCACAAAATGAAGTCATACAAATTATTTGATTTTAATAATAATTTAAAAAAGTGAGCCATTGCGCTGGAGGAAAGCACGACAACACCCGGCAAAAGCTAATGCCATCATCATGATGAGCATTATCAACACCAACTGGCTCAAGTGAAAGAAGTGGAGTGAGCCATCACTTGGGCGAGCACAAGGCTTGAACCAAATGGGGAATATAGGAGTAGGAGCAGAAGCAAAAGCCAAAGCCATATGATGAAGATAGATCAGAGAAAGTTGTGACTACTATCTATAAGATGTGATAATGTCATTGTGACTTATTATTATATAGAGGGATGATGGCATCTACCTTACAATCTCAGCCTATAACGTTATTTGCACATTTTTCCCTAAATGTTATTGTATCAGACAGGGAAAAAATCCCACTTTAGCAAGCTTTAGCTTGGTTACTTAATACGTTTGTTCAAGTTTGGAAGTCTTCTGTTTCATACAGTTTGCTAGTGTGCTATAAATTAGAAAGTTCATTAGTATTTGTTTAGAGTAAGTAAGTAGCTACTTGCTATCAAAAACCATATTGCGAAAAGGCTATGCTTATGTGAATGGGAAGTTTCCTAAGCATTTATAACTATGGCCAAACAAAAAAACATTTATAACTCGTACAAATGTAGCCATTATATATGCAAAATTGGGAGTAGGGAAGAAACAACTAGCAGTTTGATAACCTTTCCACAATTGGACGTGGTGTGTGGAACTCATGCTTTTCGGACCATATCTAAAATATGCTCATAACAAGAAATCCTAAAATTAAATAATCAAATTCAATTTAAATGCCATGATCATGCATCAATCAAGGTTGTTCTAAGCATGTGTGAACGTTCCCTCGTATGTTAAAAGATTTTCATGACTTGCTTGTTTTCTTCTAGCATCTCTTGTTTGACTCTTTGCTGCCTCATGTAAATGGATTAAAATCTCCGGTCCCCATTCCCTATTCCCTTTTATGTGCCCCCAATAAAATCTTGCCATATGGAAATAAATGACACGTCATTCTGTTCATTGATAAATTTCTTCTCCGTTATTAGCTATTCCTCCTCATATTCTATTATTGTTTTATTCCCCCATTCTTATGCTACGGTTTTCAATACTTAACGGCACACAAGGATTGTCCTTGCTTTGGTTGCACTTTCTTTTTGTCAATTATCAAGGTATTCACTACTATTCATGGTACAATCTTCTCTACAGGTTTTGTTTTGATAATTTTTCTTTTTTTTTTTAATTTTCAATTTTGACCAAACATCTCTGCGGCACAGTCACATCATCTCTTCTTTTGTATTTATATATTTATGCATCTGTTTTTGTAATTGGATTCAATTTATTATATTTATAAGCAGCTAAATTATTTTATTAGTTCAATTTTTAATGACAACTTTGAATAAAAGCTTTAGATAATGCCAATCTACAGGGCTTCAACGTGAACATGAATGTGAATGTGTGATATTATAGATAGAGGTTTCAATTCTTGTAAGTTTTTTTTAACATTGTATATATTATAGTTTCATAAAAAAATTTATAAAAAAAATACTCATGGGTATTGAATAATTGAATTAAATCATGTTTTAGTATAATAGTTCTTATTAAAATATAATATTTTGATTAAGTTATGTAATTTTATTTAAATTGAATGTCTAGGCCTGAAAAAAAGTTATCACAGAAGGTGAACATCATAGTGATGTATTTACTTTAAACATTGAAAAAAAGTAAAATTGATAAGATACATGCTAATATTCCTAGTGAGTTCATACCAAAAATTGGGATGGAATTTGAAAGAGAAGATGCAGCCTATGTCTTTTATAATTCTTATGCTTATATAGTGGATTTTAGCGTAAGAATTAGTAAAGGACACAAAGGAATTGATGATAAGATCACAAATAAAATATTTTGCTACTCATGTGAAGGTTATCGTGGGAAAAATAAAAGAAAGGTTAATGTAAAAAATCCTTATAATCACACAAGATTTAGTTATTTGGCAAAAATGAAAGTTAACAGTCACTTAATTGAAAAGTAATGTATTACTGAGTTTATTGCTAATCATACTCATGAAATTACAAGCCTCAATAAAAGTCATTTGCAATGATCTCAAAAGAAAATAACTCATTCTCAAGCAGTTGATATTGATTTAACTGATGCCTTTGGAATTACTCCAAAGGCAAGTTGAAAATTAATGGCTAGGTAAGTTGATGAATGTGAGAATCTTGTATACATATTAGAAGACTATAAAAATTATCTACGCTCCAAGAGAACAATTTAAATGAAGTTAGGAGATACAAGTAGTATACTCGAGTATTTATAACAAATGCAATTTGAAGATACTAATTTTTTCTATGCAATACAAGATGATGAGGATGATTTCATAACTAATATCTTTTGGGCATACGCAAAGATGGTTGGCTATTCATATTTTGGTGATTTAGTATGTTTTGATACAAATTATAGGAAAAATAAAGAAGGTCGTCCATTTGCAATGTTTATTGGAGTGAGTCATCACAACGTTTGCATTATTTTCAGTGCAGTATTAAAGTTTTATTTAGTTGTTTAATACTTTTATTAGAATTATGCCAAAAAAAAAACCACAAACTATTCTTACTGACCAAGATGCAACAATGGCAAAAGCTTTAGCTTTGGCATGGCTAGAAATATGTTATCGCCTTTGTATTCGACATTTGTATCAAAATGCTTTGAACAATCTCAGCATTGTATTTGGAAAGTTTCAATACTTTAATAAGGATTTTAATCATTGCATATATGAGTATGAGGATGAAGAAGAATTTATTGAAGCTTGGAACAATATGGTTGAGAAGTATGATCTTAAAGATAATAGTTGGCTGAAGCAAACACGGGCTTTGAAGGAAAAATGGACTTTAGTTTTAGGTCGTGAGAACTTTTGTGTAGACATGATAACCACACAGTGCAATGAGAGCATGAACAATGTAATCAAAAAATATGCAAGTTACCAACATGATTTATTAAGATTTTTTCATCATTTCCAAAGATTAGTTGATGATCACCATTATGAGGTATCAAAGGTAGATTTTAAAGCAACTCATAGAAGTTTAACTTTATTATTTCAAGTGGCAATTTTAAAACATGCATCGACAATTTATACCCCAACAGTATTCAAGATGATACAATCTGAGTTATTAATAACTTTTGATAATCGTATGCATATTTCCTCTGAGAATGGGGTAGTAATTGAATACAAAGTTATCCCTTACAAGAAACATTTTCAACATACAGTCAAATATGACTCATCTAATGGTGCAGTGATGTGTAGTTGTAAGAGGTTTGAGTTTTCAGGAATTTTATGTTCACATGCACTCAAAGTTCTTTCATCAAGAAATATGATGGAAATTCCTTCAATGTATATTCTAAAGAGATGGACAAAGCATGCAAAAACTGGAAATGAAAGAGTTATTAGCCATTCTATAATTCATGAGGACCCTATGGAAGGAATGGGAAACCGCGATATGGATTAATTTAGTTTTCAAACTCAGTTAGCAACTAATGGTGTAGAAGCACAAGAAACCCAAATTATCAATGCAATGCTTCTTGGACATTGATTTTGATTCTAGTTTTATTTTTAATTCCTAGTACATGTCTTTTTTGCCTTGTGCCACAAATATTCTAGCATATGACATGTCCCTTTTTTTTTTGTTTTGTTCGTGCTATAATTATTTTAGTCTTTACTTTTCAAAATTTGTTGCAATTTGATGCTCATTATCAACAAGTTGCTCTTGGTAGCAAGTTTTGCTATAAATTATAGATTTATTATTATTATTATTGAAAAGCAATAGATACGGTTATAATATATTTAAAATATCTTTAGAAGATCTTTAGAATACATTGTGAAATTAATTAGTACTCTAATTGATAAAGTAATTTAGAAGTCATATCATAATTTTATTATAATTTCTAATTTATTTTCTTATTTGATTAGGGTTACTAGAATATAAATAGAGGTTAATACTTTATCTTTTGTAATATATCAATACATCTAATATATTTATCATATTATTCTCTATTCTCCTTTTTTCTTTCTCCCTACATAAACACTATAATTTCAACATGATATCGGAGCAGTACCATCCACTCTGAAGGTGTCCATGCTTTCTGCTATGATGAGTTATGTAGAATTCCTTTATAAATTCTCCTTTATTGTTTTCTCAATCCATTCTTTCATCTTTTTTATAGTGTTCTAATGTAATGAGCATGACTTAGTAATTGCATTTTCTTATTATTTTGTGATTCTCCTATTTTGGCTTCGTCTTGGGTGAGATACTGGATTCTTGCCCCTAATTGGCTCTACTCCCGCTGTTTGGCTCTATTCTGGCTTTAGTCTCCATTCTCTTGTTTGGCTTTGTTTCTATAGTATGGATCTTTTCTAATGTTGGCATAGCATTGAGGGAAAGTGAGAATGATAATAGTAACTTCTATTTAATACTAATGTTCGTCATGTTATTTTCTTCCCATCAACAATCATCTTATGGTACTAATTTTCTACTGATAAGTCATACTACTAGTGATATCTCTTCAATGTTAGTGTTTTTCATTTTATTTTCTTCCCATTAACGATCATTCCGATGGTGATTTCTTTTCTACTGATAAGTCAAAGTCGTGATGTTATTCTCTTCCCATCGATGATTATTTCGATAGTGACTTCTTTCCCACTGATGAGTCATATTAGTAGTGAGATGTCTTCAATACTAACATTTGTCATGTTATTCTTTTCTTATCAATAATCATTCTGATGGTGACTTCTTTCTTACTGGTGAGCTATACCGGTGGTGTTTCTTTTCAAGTTATCTAGGTCTGTCATCTAGTCAAAAAGAATTCTAAAATCTTCAAGTCTTTTGGGTCTGTCATCTGGTCAAGTAGAATTTTAAAATTCGTTTTTCTTATGTCGTTTGGGTCTACCGTCTAGTTTAGCAAAATCCTAACTTTTCTGGCTAATGATCATTATAGTAGTCTTACTGAGTTATTATCAACAATGTTCATCTCTTTGCCTCTTCAGCATCCTGAGTCGTCTTTCAGCTATGGAGTTTACTTTATATTTATGTTATTTATTTAAAGTATTTATTTGTAACAAGTTTAAAGCTTATTAAGTTTAGCTTGAGGGAGAGTATTAAAATATATTTAAAATATATTTAGAAGATCTTTATAATATATTGTAGAATCAATTAGTAGTCTAATTGATAAAGTAATTAAAGAGTCATATCATAATTTTATTATATTTCCTGATTTATTTTCTTATTTGATTAGGGTTATTAGAATATAAATAGAGGATAATGCTTTGTTTTTTGTAATACATCAAACGCATCCATCACATACTATTGATTAATTTTCATTCTTTTTTTTTCCTTCTCTCTACCTAAATTATATAATTTCAACAGATACAACAATAGAATAATCTCTTCTTGCCTTTGTAGTGTGTAGATGATTACTCCAAATAATAATATGCCATCTACGTTGTAAGAGCTTTTTAACTAGTCTTGGATTTTCTTTGCACAAGGATTGGTGTTTTTATAGGATCCATTGCATCTTAGGACTAATCCTGTGCCAGTACTGAACGTGGAGTAAAATAATGTAGAAAAAGTGACGCAAAAATATCACTGCTCAAGTTAAATGCATTAAAGAAGCAGTAATGATTCTTATACGTCGAAACTTTGGGGTAATGTCTAAACCATTCTAATTCTTGCATAGAAATTGATCTACTTTTTTGTACTGTAGACCCACATGTTTATAGGTTCCACGCAAGAACTAACACTAATGCTTTATGCAGAAGAGTGATACAAAAAGTCATGTGATAAATTTTGATATAAAAATAATATTGCTCTTCATATTTCTCCTTCATGCCATCAGGTACTAACGTTTAGGAAGTATTTGCTACCATCTGTTCATCACCTTGTTGACGATTTGGAAGCAGATTCACATTTACAAGAGTGGGCCAAAGGGAAGAATCCTGATTCACATAAGTACTATAAATTAAAAGAAACAAAAGATAAGTTGACTGACAGATAAATTGAGTTAATTTAAACGCATGCAGCATCGCATGCTGCAACAAAAAAGGCAATCAATCAATGGCACAAAAATTATGCAAGAAACTAAAAATATAAGGAAAGAACAAAAAACAAGAGATTTCCTGGTTCACTCAAGTTTATAACACAAAACATAAGCTACGTCCAGCCCCTTTCATTACACAAGGGATTTTCCACTATTTTGACTCTTGAGAAATTTGTCGTGGAGCGGAGTCATTCTAATGACCTTAGGACATTAGAACTTGGCCTTACAATGAAAAAATTGAAATTGAAAGAGACACAATTGGCACTCAACTTCGATTCGAATCATCTAGAGAGATCAAAGTTAGCCATGGGAATATCAAAGGCATCTTTTAAAGCTGAAAAGTTTAAGAATCAGTCAGAAAATCTGAGACATGGTGAACTGAATAAGAAGTGCATTGACTGTCTTATTACTAGTCTGCTTGTTATGTCATCCTCACTTTTGTATGGTGCTTATGTTTACTCCTATGAATGGATTGCTGAAACTACTGCATCATGTACACCATCAACCAAGGCAAGTATCATTATTTTATCTGGTTCCAATCAGTTCAATGCATGTGAAACTACTGCATCATGCTTTGGTTTAGCAATTATAGGAAAATTTATTCAAGTTTCTTGGCATAAGTTAGATCTGTGCTCTATCAGTTTGACAAAATTCTCTAAACTAACATCTTTAGTTTTTAACCAAGTTAAACTTCAGGCCCAACGAAATACAATAAGATAATCTCTCAACCATACAGCTAAGTTGAAACTGCTATACATAGTAGATTTGCCAATATGAAGCTTAAGAGCTCACAACTCAATAGAATAGTGCTTGCGCACTAATATTAGCGAATACTAATTCTTCTTCTCTTCTGATTTTCTGGTAAAATTAGTCTTTCATAACTCAGAGGAGATCATCTAGTTGTTGCCTAATGATCTAAAATTTCTTGGCAATTTGAATTGGTTCATTCTTGTAGCAGTGTCTTCTACTATTTAGTGACTTGAAATGACATTTTAGTCCTTTATGATATTTAATGAATATGAAATTTCTATTTCAGTTGGCTAAAACTGTATCTGAATTGACTTGCTCTTCACAGGCAAAGACTAAATCAAATTTCACTAAGGAAATATAATAAATAATACAAAAGTACTCTGACTTTACTCAAAACCAACACCCTGCATTTAACAACAGAAAATTACAAAGAAAAGGTGTTACATACCAATTCTTTCTTCTCTATTGAAAAGTTTTTCCAAGAATGACTTTAGAGACTGATATATATAGGCTGCATGCATGTTGAGTCAAGCTTTGCTTGTCAAAAGCATGTGCTACACTTCAAGTCTTCAAAATGGTAATAGATTGACAAGAAAACATTCAGTTGGCTGGTACATCAATTTTTCAATCTAACAAATGCAATGTTCCACTTTCTTGAGTCAACATAAATCATGCACCAAATAACTTCTTTCTTGTTCATTTGAGTGTCTGTTGAAAATGGTAAAGTGAGTATTTGTAAATCTAAGCATTCAAATGCTCCATGACTGCCATGTTTGTGAATGTAGTTAAAATTGGCTATAACATGTTACAGATTATCAATCTTCAACTTTTTCAACAACTGTGGATAATTTTTTAAATGAAAAGTGATTGCCATGAGAGGAAATCATAATATTGTTCTTCATATTATAAGGGGGAAAACACTAAATAGCTCTTCATATTATGAGGGGGAAAAACACTAAATAGGAAAAATGGTGTAGGTACTAACAATTTTTTAAGGTTGAAATAGCAGCTAAATATGGAGCATCTGTGTATTCACAATAACAGCACCACAGCTTTGGTTCCAATTGCCACAATGAATGAATGAAAAAAATATAAGACAGAAACTTGCTGTGGCAGCATTACTTGGCAATATTGGGGGAACATTTTATTGCATGGTACTTCTAAAAGGAAAAAAAGGAACAGAAAAAGATAAGCATAGATAAATAGCAAGTAAATAACACTCACACAGTGACTTGAAAGAAGACATATTATTTTTCCTTTGATATATTAAAAAAAAAGAATCATAGAGAATTACAAGAATTGATTATCTGCTTGGCCTTTACGTCTACTAGGATCAAGGGCAAGAGTAATTGCTTGAATAATGCTCTCGGGGTCAACTTCAATAGACATTAGGTCTTGCATATTCCTTTAATAATGTACTGTAACAATATGCTGCACTAATTGAGAAACGAGGGGGATGGGGGCAACCCTGCATAGCATTCAAGGAAAGGGAAAATTGGGGCCGCTAGAACTGCCTCTGCCTCCTATACTCAACCCAAACATGGACCACATGAATCAACGACATCCTCATAAGAAGGGTTCGGTGACCTCGTCGTCGCTATGTCCAATCGACGACATCCTCCGAGGAAGGGATCGGTGACCTTGTCGTTGCCATGCCCTCTCTCAATTTTCTCCTATTTGGTTCAGGACATGGAAATGACAAGTATGGTCACTGAAACAAGAAAGAAGTGCTAAGAAAATTGAAGAAAGAAAAAGGGGAAGAGAGCGAAGAAAGCACAACGCCGTCGCGTGTTTAACGAAGTGCCAATTTAATGACGTGTCATTTATTTCCATATGGCAAGATTTCATTGGAGGACAGGAAAGGCCATAGGGAGTAACGACAGGAGATTTTGATCCCATGTGAATACTGCTCGTGAAATTACTACTTATAATTGCAATTAAGCACAACGTAAAAAAAATGATACATTTTAGAATGCTTTCACACTTCTAATCTTATTTTATAGTTGTCAAATTTCTTGCTATAATTAATAGCAAATAAAATGAACACGGAATGGTAGAGATAAGGAGCTCTGTATAAAGATAAGAAGCAAGTTGAACATGTAAAAAATAACTATTTGCAAAGGAGAATGTGTTGAAGTATGACACTACATGTCTATATCATATTAATTCCTAATAGAGAAGAGGTTACTGGCTCTCTAAACCTACTTCAAAATAGTTTCCTATGAGTGGTGCTCGTGAGGAGAGCAAGAAGAAACAAATAGGAAGTTGGGCATTCGGGTGAAAAGAAAAACTGAGAGAAAAACGGAACAAAGGTTCTGAGAAGAAAAAAAAAAGGGGGAGAGGATGGAAGTAGAAAAAAAATATATCACATCTTCGAATTTTTCCCCATCTCCACCCTGAACCAAGCCACTAGCCACCAGAATTTACACACTTGGCCAGCTCAAAGCATCCCAGAACAAAGCAACTTAACACAGTACTATCATCCTCCCTGCATGGTCCCTAGGTCCCTCCAATGCTGCTCAACCCACCAAAGCAACCCCCTCACTTCTCGTCTCGAAAGCAATAGCCCTGCACGAACCAAATTTAGCTCCATCACAGACGCAACAAGCTCCTTCCATTCCTCGTACCTAAACACTCAAGCAACTAACAGTCAGAGTCTACCACCAAACTTGAGCCCCTATTTGTATCCACAACAAACAGAGCACTCATCATGTTTGTGATAATGGATAAGATAACATCTTATCTTAATTATGTTTTATCTAGAATTTAGTTTTCTTACTTTATGTTTCTATTACATTTTATCTTTATTATTATCTTTTTATTATCTTATATAACAATTATTTTTATATAATAAAACCTTTGACTATCACTCACGTTGAGTGCATCAGGCCTTTTATTCAAAACTTTTTCGGTTTGGTCCTTCATTTTGCTCACTTCTCCATTTCCCACGGAGGCTACATAATGCAGGTGCCATAAGTGGCACAGCTGGGATCCTGAGATCAGCGATTGTAATAAAAATATATTTAAAATTTTTACATATTTATATTTAAAATATATTTAAATATATAACAAAAATATTAATTATAGAATTTATAATAATAATTTACTAAAAGATACCTTAACATATATAAAAACTAAAAACAATTAACTATTGTGATTGTAATTAAAAAAAAAACTTTTATAATTATCCTCTTCATGATTTCATATTTTGAAATTGTTGAATAATAAGCTCATTGTTTATGCCATCAAATACATCATTCTTAATGTAAGTGATTAAACAATTATTTATTCATGCATTTCCAATTCTGTACTGCTTAAAAAAATTTGATGCGCTATCATGAAGATTAATTTTATCGAAGAAAAAAAGCTGATACTCATCATGAGAAATTAATTTTCTTTTAAGAAATTTATCCATACTCTATTAAAAAATAAAAAATAAAAGTAAAACTAAGAAAACGAATACGATTAGAGAAGAATGCACTACTTTTTATTTGATAAAATTATGAGTTGATGATTGAAAATTTTGAATAACCTTGTGAGCCTCTACCAAGATTCAAGAAGGAGAAAATAAAAAGATTGGTGGTAGCTATAATAGGTGAGATGGTAATTATGAAATAGTAAAGTCCTATATATATTATAAATAACCTCAATTTAAAAGGAAAAGGGAGAAAAAAAAAGAAGTAAAAGAAAAAAGTGAGACATATGAGATATAATTTTGATATGATAAGTTTAAATAAAATCTTTATACTCAATTAAAAATATTAGTGGGTCATATTTTAATGATTAGAGTGGGCACTTTATAAATAAAAATATTGTTTTAATTATTTTTTTTTAAAGTCAGGGCACCCTCAGACCAACGTTGATCCACCACTGGGTGCCATAGCCAACGCACAGCCTCACCATACAGACTAACAGACTCGTGCCAGCTCTCACCGTGACTCCTGCAGGCACCGCCCTCAAATGGGTTCAGGTTCACGTACATCACCTTCAATTCTTCAAACCACCACTCAACAAAACGCAGCACAAACACCAGCAGCTTCTCCGAGTCTCTCACACACCAAAGCAACGTTCTCCATTCTCCTCACAGCTGTGAACGTTCCCTTTTTTGCAATTGCGGGCCCTCCTCCTCCTTCTTCGGCTGGTTATTTTTTCATCCCTTCTTCCTCCCTCAAGCCAAGCATACACAATTGCCCTGCTCAACAATTGCACCCACGAATTGCATTATTTGCTAGCAATGCAAATATCTTTTCTCTTTCTAAATCAATGGCTCCACTTTTTCTATTTGCTATAAAAATTAGTGGCTGGACTTCTATCGCATTGTGTGTCGGTAGTTTCAATCTTCTTTTGGAAATATCAAATTGCACAATTTTACTATTCAAGAATTCAGTTAATTGTGTTGACTGGATTATTAGGAACAATGGAAGTTTAGATGAATATTATTTGTTTCACTTGTTTAATTAAAAAATTGATGAAAGAAAATACGTTGTGGGATATACTAATAGAGTGAATCATGATAGTGGTGCATTTTAAATCATAAGATGGAAACTTAAAAACAGCTCAAACTCTCAAACTACTAAGACATCTTTGATATGATCATATTTAAACTTTAATTTATGGATGTGAAACTCAAAATTTATTTTTATTAATTTAAGGATAAATTGGTGAGTTAGTTCCTAAGGCCTCAAAAGTTTTATATATATATATATATATATATATATATATATATAGCTCAAACTACAAAGACATCTTTGATATGATCATATTTAAACATTAATTTATGGATGTGAAAGTCAAAATTTTTATTTTATTAATTTAAGGATAAATTGGTGAGTTAGTTCCTAAGGCCTCAAAAGTTATATATATATATATATATATATATATATATATATATATATATATATATATATAAATGCTAACATTCTCCTATTGAATTTTACATTAGTAAATGTTAAACAAACGTCCACCTTTTTTTTGACAATGAATATCCTTTTTTTAATTTTTAAAAACAAAAAATCTAAAAGATATATAAGAACATTTTATTAATCTCTCTCCTCTTTTTTTCAATCATTATTTCTTTCTTTTTCTTTTTTCTTAACTTATTTTTTTTTTATTATTCTTTTCAATTCACTCTCTCTCTTAGAGAAAAAAAGAAGAAAAAGATAATGTTTTAAAAAAGAAGAAAAAAATTAATAAAATATCTTAAATACTCTTGAATTTTTTATTTTTAAAAATAAAAATAAGACATTATTATGCAAATGAGCGGGAAGATGTTAACAATCCCTATATATATATATATATATATATTAACAAAAGATTCAAATAATTTGATCCATTAAAGCAGTTATTCTATTATAAATGTTCATATTAGATACTTAAAAGAGTATGGTTCAATGATAAATAAAAGAACCAAAAAAAAAAAAACACAAAAAAATATTCATATAAGATAAACAAAAACATGTCCATAATATTTTGAAATGTTACAACTTCAATGTTTTCACCCTATTCAAGATATAATGAAATCATAACATAATGCAAAATTTTTGCAATTGTATTACATATGATATCAAGTCGTTTGATTGTCTAATCAAAAATGAAAGAAAAAGGTATGTAGTTCATTTCCACAAAAAAATGCAACGTTTCTTCTAGAGTGAGATGCTTTGGAAGTGGATGGTGCCTACCATATATCATTCATTTTCATGTTCGGTTCTGTTTTATGTATTTGCAATTGTGACCTTACAATTGCCTCTTCAGCGGTGTTTCAGACCAACGGACTACTTTTCATTTAGGGAAGGAAATTGGTTCACCAGGAGAACAAAAATATCCAACAGTTCAATCTCTAGCCAAAATATATAGCATAGAGAAATATAGAATGTACACATGAAAATTTCTATATGCCACCTTACGTGCAATTATATGCCTAAGAAATGTTCCACATGCAGCTCTAGATACCACAATATATGTTTGTATAACATTTTTTCCTTCTTTTTTTTGGGTAGAAACAAGGGGCTAAAAGCCCTATATAAAATTTAACTACTAGCGCATCATCAGAGCTATTTTGAACAAAATTCTCCCATTTTCTTATCATGTATCTTATATTCCAATCTAAACTGATGCAGTTATTTATACCATAAAAATATTTCATAAGACATAAACATGGATACTATAATTTGTTTCCTGTAGATGGACACTACACTAATGATAGAGAACAAGTTCTACTAGAGTTAAGAAATCATCGGTGTATTGTTACATTCATTGTAACATAGAAAGCTAGTATATCACTTCTTGATAAGGTTATCCAGTCATAGACAACAGTGGTTCAAGGAATCCAACATGCGGCAAATGCCAGTATCTACCAATGGTGCAGCACCTACGCGAAGAACGTCAGTCTTCAATGTGTATTCATTATGTGTAGGCCTCTTATAGACAATGCATGGACATGTGGACATCAAAATAACACATCACCATTACCTTTAGTTTCTACTCTTGGAGCCTTCAACAGCCCTATCACTCTTCTGTAGAGACCCTGTCAATGAATTTCCTAGTGAAATTACTATTTGGATTACAATAAAAACGGTGGTGACCAAACTGCGCATCTGAGGGAAGTGAAGAAATGCTAAAACAAATCAAGCGGAAGATAACGTATTTGACAAACCCCTGAGCCGTGTGTATTCAAGGAAGGGTGGGGTGCAGGTGTATGAAAGGAAAAATAGAAGAGAGACTAGAGGAATGTTATTGGCAGCAGAGAAGAAGCCAAAAGACCAATTAGTAGAAGGAATTGGAGGAGAGGAGTTTATGACTAACAGCTATGCCAGCTGGCAGCTACTAATTGGAGGGAAAGGAGATTTTGCTATCATGCCAGAAAGCAAAGGAGAGGCAAATATAATGATGAGGGGAGAGGAGAGTGGGGACAGAGAATTTTGAGGAAAGGAGGCCAAGGACCTAGGTTTGGGGGCCTGTTTTTGTGTGTACTTTCCAGGAGAGACTATCTTGTTCCTGGTCAGAGGGCTTGTAATTTTCTTGTTTTGATTTTTGTGAGGAATTCTGGTGATATTTCACAGAGGTTTTCTTCTCTGTTGTAAGGAGCCTGGCTCCCTTGTTATATATTTAGATACTAGTTCCTCTTTGTTATTTTTACTATTGAATTGGCAAATTACATAAGTCAACGCATTTAAATGCCTATTGAATTTTACATTAGTAAATGTTAACAAACTTCACCTTTTTTTTGGACAATGATGTCCTATTTTTAATTTTTTAAAAACAAAAAAAATCTAAAAATATATAAGACATTTTATTAATCTCTCTTCTTTTTTTTCAATAATTATTTTTTTTTCTTAATTCATTATTTTTTATTATTCTTTTCAATTCACTCTCTCTCTTCAAGAAAAAAAGAAAGAAAAAGATAGTGTTTTAAAAAAAAAGATAAAAGAGATTAATAAAATATCTTAAATATTCTTCAATTTTTTTTTTTTTAAAAAAAATAAAAAATAAGACATTATTATCCAAATAAAAAAGATAAAACTTACTAACATCCACCAACGTAAAAATGAGTGAAAGGATGCTAGCAATTCCCATATATATATATATATATATATAAATATAATCTTGACAAAAATTACAATAATTTGATCCATTAAAGCAGTTATTCTATTATAAATGTTCATATTAGATACTTATAAGAGTATGATTCAATGGTAAGTAAAAGAACAAAAAAAAAAAAACACACAAAAAAAATGTTCATATAAGATAAACAAAATCATGTCCATAATATTTTGAAATGTTACAACTTCAATGTTTTCACCATATTCAAGATATAATGAAATCATAACATAATGCAAAATTTTTGCAATTGTATTACATATGATATCTAGTCGTTTGATTGTCTAATAAAAAATGGAAGAAAAAGGTATATAGTTCATTTCCACAAAAAAATACAACGTTGCCTCTAGAGTGAGATGCTTTGGAAGTGGATGGTGCCTACCCTATATCATTCATTTTCATATACTGCTCTAGTTACCACAAATATATGTTTGTATAACATTTCTTTTTCTTTTTTTTGGATAGAAACAAGGGACTAAAAGCCCCATATAACATTTAACTACTAGCGCATCATCAGAGCTATTTTGCACAAAATTCCCCCATTTTCTTATCATGTATCTCATAGTCCAATCTAAACTGATGCAGTTATTTATACCATAATATTTCATAATGACATAAACATGTATACTATAATTTGTTTCCAGTAGATGGACACTAGACTAATGAAAGAGAACAAGTTCTACTAGAGTTAAGAAATCATCAGTGTATTGTTACATCCATTGTAACATAGAAAGCTAGTATATCACTTCTTGATAAGGTTATCCAATCATAGACTATAGTGGTTCAAGGAATCCAACATGCCTCTAGCAAATGCCAGTATCTATCAATGGTGCAACACCTACGCGAAGAACGCCAGTCTTCGATGTGTATTCATTATGTGTAGGCCTCTTATAGACAATGCATGGACATGTGGACATCAAAATAACACATCAACATTACCTTTAGTTTCCACTATTGGACCTTCATCAGCTCTGTCCCTCTTCTGTAGAGACCCTGTCAATGAATTTCCTAGTGAAATTACTATTTTGATTACAACAAAAACGGTGGCGACCAAACTACGCACCTAAGGGAAGTGAAGAAATGCTAAGACAATTCAAGCGGAAGATAAGCTATTTGATAGACCCCTGAATCATGTGTATTCAAGGAAGGGTGGGGTGCAGGTGTATGAAAGGAAAAATAGAAGAGACTAGAGGAATGTTATTGGCAGCAGAGAAGAAGCCAAAAGACCAATTAGCAGAAGGAACTGGAGGAGAGGAGTTTGTGACTAACGGCCATGCCAACTGGCAGCCACTAATTGGAGGGAAAAGAGATTTTGCTATCCTGCCACAAAGCAAAGGAGAGGCAAATATAAACGATGAGGGGAGAGGAGAATGGAGACAGAGAATTTTGAGGAAAGGAGGCCAAGGGCCTAGGTTTGGGGATCTGTTTTTTGTGTGCACTTTCCAACAGAGACTATTTTGTTCCTGGTGGGAGGGCTTGTAATTTTCTTGTTTTGATTTTTGTGAGGAATTCTGGTGATATTTCACAGAGGTTTTCTTCTCTGTTGTAAGGAGCCTGGCTCCCTTGTTATATATTTTAGATACTAGTTCCTCTTTGTTATTGTTACTATTGAATTGGCAAATTACATAAGTCAGCGCATTTAAATGCCTACAATGAAATTAGTTGCGTAAGTGCTCATTCCTAAATTGATTAATTAAGTAAAGTTAGAGCAAATATATTTTAGTCATGGCACCCGTACTTGAGAACAAGAACTAAACTAGATTGAAGACCCCAAGACACATATTACTTAGTACTTATCATTATCATTGTTCTTTTTTATTCTTGGGAAAAAGAAGGAAAAGATGAAAAAATGTTGCTTCATTAGAAGTTAAATTTCTCAAAATTCAAAAAGTTAACAAAGCAATTGGAGAGTTCTAACCTCTTGAATCAAAAGAGAACTCAAATGCCTATCAATTGCATTTTGCCCATATAGAAAAGCTATGCTTGTTAAGACAGCGCCCACCTTGGGATGATGAGGGCCTTCACCAAATTGATAGAGCCTTAAGATATTAGTAACACAATATGCCTTTAGTACACCATGTAAAAAGTGCTCTGTGAATTTGTCATTTTCAGTGTAGGTAACAGATCGAAGGAAAAGATGAGTCATCATAGAATTTGATTGTGAAAAATAAAGGTTTACAATAAACATTGAGATGAGTGCTGTGGAGATTTTCGGTGAAGGGCTATCGGCTGAGGAGGAAGATTTGGTAATGCGCATTACGAGAAAGGTCAAGATGAATGAGATGAGTGACCCATTTATGATAATATGGAGACTTCAGACACAATTCTGCATTTAGATGTGGTGTTGCAATAAAAAGATGTTACTTGCATGGAGATGGGAGTGGAAGTTGTTTGTGGAAACCTTTTTGAACAGCATGATCATATCTCCTATAAAGATACTCTCATGGGGATGGAAGGCTATGAAGAGCCTATTGATCTGAAAGAGATAGTGAAAGTAGTGACAGATGACATGTGCAAAATCGATGCTTTGGAAGATATGGTGGACGATATGGCCCATGATTATAATCCAAATCCCTTTGTAGTAGTATCCTTAGAGGAGTATGAAGATTGGTGCAAACCCTGGAAGTACACACTTATTCTGAAGCTCCAGGGCAAGCGCCTTGGGATAAAAAACAATGGACCATCGACTTCAATAACGCAGGTTAAGGAAGGGTTCGGTGAGAATTTGGATATGAATGAAGATTTTTTCCTAGTTCAGTTTATTGAGGAGGAGGATAATAAACATGCCTTGTTTGAAGGCCCATTGAGGGTGGCGGACCACTACCTTTTAATTGAAAGATGGAGACCTTCTTCAAACCCAAAGACAAAGATCTGAAAAAAGTGGCAGTGTGGACACAGATTCCTAATATACCAATTGAACTATAGAACAAGAAATTTCTTTGGCGAGTAGGATCCTACCTTGGCACCATGCTTAAGATTGATGATCACACCGCTATCCATTCTAGAGGAAGGTTTGCTAGAATATGTGTTGAACTTGATCCCAGAAGACAGCTTGTCCCAAAGTTTAATGCTCTTGGTTAGGATTTCAATTTGGAGTATGAAGGACCGCATCTAATTTGCTTCAAATATGGCAGGCACGGGCACAGAATGGAGAACTGCATGGAAATTCACATGCTGATGGAACCAACGCTAATAGCAACAGCCCAGAATCCAACCATTGTTGACAGCATGCAATACGAGAATATCACAGGAAAACCAATTTTGGATGACGTTACTCACGGGAGACAAAATAGTGGTACTAGTAATGGAGTGGAAAATAATGGCAGAGGTAATGTAGGGACCGTTACGCCTATGAATGATGAAGGAACTGTCCTTTTTGAGTCGTGGATGTTGGTCAAGAAATTTCAAAAAAGGAGAATTCCTGTTTCCTCTTTTGTTTTTGGTCATCAAGGAGAATTCGTATTGAAAAGGGTAAAAGCCAATTCAGATATAAGGTTCAGCAACTGACTGAGACCCATCAAGGATCTAGATTTGATATCCTCAATTCCTAAATGGAGAAAGTTTCGAGGGAATACTCAAAAAGAGAGGTGGATAATGACACTCCTGATAATGGGCCTTTGGGCCAAGGAAGGAGAGAAAATGGTCTAGGTAAAAAAACTCAAAAAAAAAAAAAGAATCCCTCTGTTGGACAGTCTACACCAAAGACTAAGAAGCCCCCTATAAAAGATCTGATTCCCCAAGTGGAAAAGTTTACTCCTAAGAGTGTCCCCCCAACTGAGTCAAAATTAGAGTGTGGGAAAATTATAGCTAAAGATAAACAAGCGATTGGGCCTTCCCCAGAAGACATTACTTTTATTCAGCATCTTTGTAAAAAAGAGATGCTGAATATGGATACAAAGAAGCCACCAGATCTTGGTTGTAGACTCACTCTCGAGGAGGCTCTTAAACCGAGTGATGATATGCGTAGCATGCAAGAAAACTCCTTAATGAGGAAAGAGGAATCTCATTTCCTATGCAAATCCTGAGTTTTTGTTCACTTTCTTCTTTCTTAGTTATCCATGAATGTGATCATTTGGAATTGCAATGGAGCAGCAAGTAAGGGTTTTCCTACGTTAATTAGAGGCTTAATGATTCAATACCATTCTCACTTGGTAGTTCTTCTGGAAACTCACCTCAGTGGAGCCAAAGCCCGAACGGTCTTAAAGAATATGGGTTTCGATGGATTTCACCTAGAGGATGCTAAGGGCCACTCAGGGGGTATATGGTGCCTTTGGTGCAAAAACACTTCGAATGTCCAAATCCTGACTAGTCACCGGCAATTCGTCCACATGAAAGTTTCTAGAAATTCAAAACCTTGTTGGTTTCTCACAACTGTCTATGGCATCCCTCAAATTGGACTGCGTAGAGAATTTTGGTCAAATCCTAACATTCTTGCGAATAATATAACCGGAGCGTGGTGCGGAAGGGGGACTTCAATGCTATCATCATTGTCACTGATTCTTCTGGTGCAAATCATTAGCATAATGATTCCCATCTCTTCATAAACTAGCTTTTTCATTCAGGGCTAGCTGACTTGGGTTTTATAGGCCAGAATTTTACGTGGTAGAGAGCTAACATTAGAAAATGCCTAGATAGAATAGTTTACAATCTGGGTTGAAGACTCAGATTTGAAGAAAGCGTAGTTAGACTTCTGCCTAAAATCTGACCATGTTCCTCTCCTCCTCCAAATGGAACAAATTTCTGGTCAAAATAGAGGTTTAAGACCTTTTTGTTTTTTAGCCATTTGGTTAACTCATGATGATTTTTCGAAAGTGGTTAAAGATGATTGGGTTCCGTCAAGTGATCTCCTATCTAATATTCAAAACTTCACAAACAATATCCAATCTTGGAACAAGGAAGTCTTTGGGGATATCTTTTGAAGAAAGAATAAAATACTTAGAAGGCTTTAAGGTATCTCTTGAAAGCTGTCTATTGAGAGTAATGTGTTTTTGGAGGAGTTGCAACAGAGGCTTTGGCTTGATTATGAATAAATCATTATCCAAGAAGAAATTCTCTAGCAATAGAAATCTCGTTATAAATGGATCAAATAAGGGATAGAAATACTAAATATTTTCATCGGTTAACCGTTGCTAGAAGGAGGAGAAACAACCGAATCTCTCAAGGACAATAATGATAATTGGATTTCATATCCTAAGAACATTAAAGCTATTGCTCTAGATTTTTACCAGCAACTTTACACAGATGAAATGAATGCTACTCCATATATTCTCTCTGTTGCATTTCCAAGCGTTTCTAAAGCTGAATTTAACTCCCTTGATGTTTCTATCTCTAAAAAGCCCTGTTTTCTATGGGAGGATAGAAAGCCCCGGGACAGGATGGTATTCACGCTGTCTTCTATCAGTCTCAATGGAAAACAGTAGCTCCTTTGGTAGTTAGTTGGGTGAGAAATATTTTGGACGATTCGAGGAAATTGAAGGAAGCTAAATAATACTTTTATTACCTTGATATTTAAGGTTGACCATCCAGAACACATCAAATAGTTTAGACCAATTAGCTTATGTAATGTCACTTATAAACTAGTGACTAAGCTTATTGCCTCTAGACTGAAGAGTACAATGCCTAGACTGCTAGCTCCAGCTCAAAGTAGTTTTGTTCCAAGAAGACTTAGTGCTGATAATATATTTGTAGCCCAGGAAGTCATTCATTTCATGAGAAGCAATAAGGTTCTACTTGTTAGATGACTATTAAGATAGACTTAGAGAAGGCTTATAATAGACTTAGACGAGAGTTTGTTAAAGACATGCTTGTTGACGTTGGTCTGCCAAAGAAGGGGATATTATTTGGCACTGCATCATGTCTCCCTTAAAGCAAATTCTTTGGAATGGTGAATCTACTACCAACTTCCAGCCCACTAGAGGTATACGGCAAGGTGACCCTCTTTCTACCTACATTTTTGTGCTTTGCATAGAAAGATTATCTCAGTTAATCTCTGTTGTAGTAGAGAACAATTTATGGGATCTAACTCTTTCCAAAGGAGGCACTCTCCAATCTCTGTTTTGTGGACGATCTTCTTATTTTTGCTAAAGCCTCCATGAGCCAAATGCAAATTATCAAAAAAGTATTTTGGAAGCTTTTTGTGCTAGCTCTGGCCAGAAGATTAATAATGAGAAGATTAATATTTGTTTCTCTAGAAATGTGCAATTTTAGGAGAAATGAAATTAATTCAACTTTTGGTTTCAAGATTATAGCATATTTGGGGAAGCATCTTGGAGTCCCTTTACATCACAAGGGAGTTAGTGAGCAGTTCTATAAATTCATTATTGATAAAATTTCCAACCGATTAAATGGATGGAAGGCCAATCCTCTCTCTCTAGTAGGACATACAACTTTGACCCAAGCTATGCTAGCAACTATTCCCTCTTTATGCTATGCAAACATCACTCCTACCTAAAAGCATTTGTGAGAAAGTTGATCAAGCTTGCAAGAGTTTCATCTAGGGGCCTATTGATAATCACTGTAAAATTCCTATTCTTGGTTGGAAGACCACATGCCATCCAAAGAATTCAGGTGGTTCTGGGCTTTAGACACACCTAGATGTATGAATGGTGCTTTCATGATGAAGCTGGGATGGGGATTAATCCATAAACATAATGCTCTTTGGGTCAAAGTTATGAGATCTAAATATAATTGTAGAGATGGTATCCTTCCTAAAGTGAAAAAGCAAAGTAACTCCTCTAAAGCATGGCAAGGTATCCAAAAATTTTGGAATTGTTTGCACAATAACCTCCTCTTGAGAATTGGCAATAGTAGAACTATTAAATTTTGGACAGATCACTCGTTGCCAAGTATACACTCTCTAGTGGATTTTAGCCCCAGGAATTGGAACATATTAATCTTGAATCCAATATCTCGGTGTGTTCTTTGCCTGAAGGAGATTGGAATCGGAACATGATTCGGGATGCCCTTCTTGAGGACTTTTATGATATTATTCAAGTATTAAACCCCCAACAGTGAATGCTCCTCTTGACACAATTGCTTAGCTCCCCTCGTTCAAAGGAGATTTCACGATAAGGTCTACATATGGTGCTTACGATAACATCAACCTATAGGACAAAGATCCCCTATTTTACTCCATTTGGAAAATGGATACTCTGCAAAGACTGATGTCTTTCATGTGGTTGGTAGCTAATGATATACTCCTCACAAATTCTCACCGAGTCAGACGTCATCTAACTAATAGGGATACTTGTCGTGTTTGTGATTTAGCTCTGGAAACCACCTTGTATATACTTAGAGATTGTTCTATGGCTCAGGAGGTTTGGAACTTCCTGCTTCAACCTTCGAAACAAAGGGAATTCTTCTTAACTCAGTTGACAAAGTGGATCTCCTACAACCTGGGGAGCTACTTGGGCTGTGCTTATGATGGTAGCTGGAGTCTTCTATTTGCTACAGCATGCTCCTCATTATGGTAAAACAGAAATACTCTCATTTTTTATCCCAATAACCAGATTGCTAACTTTCTTCATCACATTGTGATGCTGATGAAAGATTATGACCATGCTTTAATTCTTCATGGAAAAGCTAGTCAATTAATCCCTCAATATAATCTTCTTTGGATCTCCTGGATTGCTCCTCCTGAAGGTTAGGTCAGAGTTAATGTCGATGAATTTGTTTATGTGCAACAAAACAAAGTAGCGTGCGGGGGCTTGCCAAGAGATGGATAAAGGATGGCTTTATTCAAGTTTTTGCGGCTAATCTTGGTTCTTGTTCTATCACGGTAGCTGAAATGTGGGCTCTCTATTATGGCCTTATGTTAGCTTTCAACATGGGATTCCGAAAGGTCATCATTGAAGCTAACTCAAAATGTGCCCTTCATATTCTATAGAACAATGTACTTCCATGGCATCCTTGTGCACCTATTATTTCCTTGATTCGTGATCTCCTTCACAAAGATTATGAAGTTATTTAGCAGCATACATATAGAGAAGGAAATGGTTGCACAGATCTGCTGGCCAAGCACGATCATATTGTTGCCTTAGGCTTTCATACTTTTAGCCACGTCCCTCCTTTTATTTCAGTTTCTCTTTTTGCAGATATTTGTAATGTTTTGATGGTTTTGTAGTTATTTAGTTTGAGCACTTTGCCCGGTCGTTCACCCAAAAAACAAAAAAGATAAGTCACCACAGATTTCCTCTGCCTTAGTTAATGTTGTTATAACGTACTTGCATTCTAACGAAAAGTAACTAAATTTATAGAAAAACATTTAACATTTAAGAAATGCCACCAATTTTTATTTAAATAACAAAACAATTAAAAAATCATTTTTGATGAAAAATTGGTTTTCGAAATTAAGATTAGGTCCGAGAGTCTAATAATAAATAAGGAAGGATAAGAACTTAATTTTACTATACTTCTAATATATCCATCATAAGACAGTTATTCTGAAGCCAATTGTGTAACTTAATAACCTCAAAAAAATATTTATTTTACAGCTAAAAAAATAACAGATAATAAATAATGATTAAAACAAAGAAAGAATTAAATAAAAATATTTATAATTTTTACTTGCCTTACATGCCAACGTATCCCCACATGTAATGAAAAGTCAAAATTATGTAATTCTTGTAAAAAAAATTTGTGGGATGAAGGATTTTCATTAAAATTAAAAAAATTATTTAAATAAAAATAAAAATATTTGATTGATTAATTGGTTAATATTTTATACTACAGTATTGAGACATGAATTAACCACAGAGCCATTCTTTAAAAAGTAAGGGAGATTTACACCTCAGATAAAAGAGATTTACTACTCAGGTAAGGGAGACCTACTCCACAAAAACTTTAACTCATTTATTGAATTATTGACTAACAAAGTTTATATATATATTTTTTAAAAAAAAACTAGCTCATATCAACTGGAGAAGAATCACAATTTATAGCTAGAGAGTAAGATACAATTTTAAATAAAATACACAAAAGATTATACAATTCACTATGAAGAAAATAAAGTAATAATAAAGAAAGATCTAAGTAACTGAACTTGATCAAAACTTAAATAATAAGAAAATAAAATAAATGCAGCAAACTAATATAAGACTCTAGATTCGAAAACAAAGCATGATATACACTATTGATTAAAATAATAAAATAAAATGGAAACAAGCTATATATCAAAATAAACAAACATAATAGCAATAATAAAAAAAAGAATATTAATATAAGAAAAAGAGAAGAATGAGGTGTGACGACTGAAATTGATTAATGGGTGGCCACATTCAAGAAATTAAAACATAGTTAATCAAAAGAAGATGAAAAAGTTTTCTATACAAAAAAGAAAAGTAGTGTGGTGTGAATAATTGACATTGGGCACATCGACAAGGCACTCCACGCCCTACACCTTTGTCAAAACAGTTGTCCTTCTATTCAAATATGGCAACTGAATTATTAATTCACATAAAATCGCACAAAAGATGGCATCCAATTCCAAAATTGACTTTAAGAAACAAGTTATTAGAATTTCATACAAAGTCACTAAAATTATATCACAGTCAACAACAAATCTGAGACACACCCACTGATAACGAGACCACACGCAAATCCAATATAGTTTCAAACAAAACAGGAACTAAAAACTGGAATAATTCATCATCCGGAACATATCATTTCCTGTGATAAAATAAGAAAAAACCAATTCATCCAGATAAAATAGTAACAAGCCATCTAAATTCGATACACCTAGTGAGCCAAATTCAACCAAATAATGGGATATATTGCACACAACATAAATGCTTAGAAACGGGCAAATAAGCCAAAAAAGAGTGGGAAAACACAACAATATCAAAAGAGCACTAATATCAAAAAAATTTCACTACATACAATGCTCTGAATATTAGAAGAATTTTGATTCATGATTTTCTTCAAACAGATTGAACACACAGGACTCAAGTGGAATGAAATAACTACCAAATATCTCAATAAAGCACAACAAATCAAGCAGAGAAGATCAATTGATTATGCAAATTATCACCAACTAAGACACTATACAATTGCTAAAATCAAAATTAAAATACGAAGATAAGAACCTGACTCTGTTTTGGTAGCACAAGATTTGACTTGGTCCAGTGCTTGTTCCTTCAAATTCTTACAAGAAGGATAACTGCACATCAAACGAACTATTATTTATAGACATGATATATCATTGAATTCTCAAACTCCCAATTCATTCTCCTAGTCTCTCACTTTCCTACTATTAGGAAGCCACCCATCACTAAGGTGTATGTTAAGAAGAAGAGTAGAGGTTCACAAGCCCAAGCCCATGCAGACAGAGGAAGAAACTTGACCAATGCAACAGTATAGATGTCCTTACATGGACTTGGTTGAAAGTGACAGAAATTGGGTGGGAAATTCTTTTATTCTTGTAAGAAATATATAAGGTAGAAAGAGAGGAAGGAGAGGCAAGAAAGAAGTAAGGACTTGTGGGAGAGAACCAGGCCTCTCGAATCCTGGGTTAGTTGTTTTCTGATACTATTTCCTTGTAATTTAGACTTCAAAATGCCCCATTGAATCTGATATCATGTTGATATCAGCTTCAAGACAGGAGATACACACTATTTTCAATTTCCTTTGATCTCTAGTCCAATTTTTAACACTGGTATCAGAGCTCCCAATCTGGGAGCTGTGGATGGTGAGCATGAAGATGGAGGCACGATTGGAGGCGATCGAGAGAGGATTCCAGATATGGAAGGAGGCACAAGAGCAGAGGATGCAGAAGAACGAAGATGCCCAGACTGAGCTATTACGTCAGGTGAAGGAGTTAGCACGAGGAAAGGCCAAGGAAATATCAGAAAGTGAGTTCAAGGGAGAAGGAGGAGGGAGTTTCGTTGCGATGAGTAGTAACCCATCGCAAGACGAACGATGGCAGAAGTTGGAGATCCCTGTATTTGCCAGCGACGACGCCTATGGCTGGAATAATAGGGTCAAACGATACTTCTACGTGAATTCAATAGGGGAGAAAGAGCGGGTACAAGCCATAATGGTGGCGATGGAAAATGGTAGTGATGGAAGGCTGTACGCTGAACTGGTTCCAATGGTGGGAATTGAGGGCCTCTAATACGAGCTGGGCAACTTTTCAGGCAGCCGTGCTTCGTCGTTTTCAACCTACTTTGGCATAGAACCCATATGACCTTCTCCTTGGGTTGCAACAGACGGGAACAGCTGGGGAGTATAGGGGACGATTTGAGATAGCTGTCGATCCATTGTGCCATTCTGACGAAGAAGTGTTGAGAGGGATTTGGTTGAATGGGCTAAGGGAAGACGTACGAGCCGAACTCAAGCTTCACAAATTAGAGACCATGTCTGATATCATGAACTAAGCCCAACTCATTGAAGTGAAGAACTTGGCTGCTAGGAAGGGTGGCCCAAATATAGGGTCTAAGCTGGGAGCTCAACCAAAGACTCAGCAATTCACTAAGTCTTCATCCATAAATATTGGGCCATGGCCCAATACATATTCAGAGCAGCCGAAGAGTAGTTTCATTTATGGAAGAGCTACTTCCGGGCTCGCAAAATAAGATTGTAATTCATATTATTATGAGATTAAAAGTAGGCTCAAACTCAAACTCAAATTAGAAGTAGATTTAAACTCAAACTCATATTAGAAGTAAACTTAAACTCAAACTCAAATTGTAATTCTATTGTATAAATGCTTGGGTGTTAAGAAGATTTCTCTCAAACAATTACAGAAATCTAAAGGTTTTAATTTGATATCCAGAGCCTAATCTTTTTTCTTCTTTGCCATAAATTACTCCGGCAAAACATCAACTATTGTGAACCACTCCGGTGAGATCTCTGATCTGAAAGTCAGGTGATTGGACACCTCAGACTGCCGACTGACCTATCCTTGGAAACCCACCACTCAACGCCACCGGATGCGCACTAACTATCGTGAACCACTCCGACGAGATCTCCCTCTTGCTCATGGCTTTTGCTTTCGACAACCGTAGTGATACCTCATCTGTTACATCCGAACTTGTCAAGAAAGGCCTCATCTCCTTTGCTTTTTCAAGTTCACCCATTATAATGTTTGAAAAATTGAATGGAAATTTTTTTTTGAATTGGTCTGTTGCTGTCGACATTTGGTTTCTTAGACAATGCCTCTTTGATCACCTAAACAAGAAGTCTGAGTCCATCCCTATATGCAATGCCTATTTGATGCTATCCATAATCTAACAACCCTCCAAATGACTGATCACAATTTGCCCTCTTATCTGAACAAAGTACAGTTTACTATTCAAGAGATTAAACTACTCCTACACTGTAATGACCTCTCCAAAATTCTGACAAAGCTTGACAACTTATACATGGTCTTCATTCTTTATGGTCTACACAAGGATTTTGAGTCTGTTCGGAATCAAATCTTGACAAACACTAATGTCCCTTCTGTGGAAGATCTCATTACTCATTTGCTACGAGTTCATTCTTTCGAAGCAACAGCTAGAATTGGCTCCCAAGCGGTTTCAAACATCAATTTTCATCACTACCTCAAGTAACCATAGTGGTTGAGGCCGTGGGCATGGTGGTAAAGGTGGCCGTGGCTTTGGCAATTGCCCCCAGTGCACTCGTTGTAAATACTTGGGCCACACTTAAGACAGGTGTTATTTTTTGCATGTTTTCCTTGAAAAGTTAGCTAATGTGACACAGTTAGCAGTACCAAACACTGGGAAGAAACCTAAGACAAGCGATAACAATCAAAACATTTTATTTGCTCATGATTACCAGGAGTATCTTCAATTTAAAGCCACCCAACAAGGTAATTCTACGATTGCCTCTCCCAATCTTCGTCTATTGGCTCCTGGATTCTTGATTCTGGTACTTTTGATCACATAACTGGTAATCTTTCTCTTTTCTCATATTTATCATCTCCTAAACAGACACACCACATCACCCTTGCTAATGGTTCTAAGGCTATAGCTATAAGAATTGGCCAAGCTACACCTATCTCTTCTTTAGCTTTAAAATCTATTTTGCTTGTACTTGGTTGTCCTTTCTACTTAATTTTTATAAGGTAACTTACCAGTACACTAAATTATTCCGTAACATTTACTAATGATTCTTTTCTTATACAAGACTGGGATATGGGACAGACGATTGACACAAGATCTAAATCACATGGTCTTTACTATCTTTAGCCTTCTTCATCCATTATATGTGCTGTCACAGAGTCCCCTAATCTCCTTCATCGTTGTTTAGGTCATCCCAGTCTTAGTAAGTTTAAGAAGATGGTTCCACATCTCTCTCAATTATAGTCTCTCGAGTGTGAGTCATGTCAGCTTAGAAAATATGTTCGTGCATTTTTTCAGAACAAGGTCTATATTCAAGCCGAGTCTCCTTTTTGTATTATTCATTCTAATGTTTGGGGTCTTAGTTGTGTCAGTTCTATTTTAGGTTTTCGGTACTTTGTAACTTTCATTGATGATCTTTCAAGATGTACTTGGATTTTCTTAATGAAATATCGTTCAGAATTATTTACTATTTTCAAAAAATTTGGTACTAAAATTCATACTTAGTTTGGGTAATCTATTCGCATTTTGCGTAATGACAATGCCAAAGAATATTTTTCTACTCCTTTTATTCCTTTATGACATCTTATGGCATGATTCATCAATCTACTTGTCCCCATACACCCCAACAAAATGGGATAGTTGAAAGAAAACATTGTCATATTGTTGAAATAACTCGCACTCTTTTTTGTTACATGCCAATCCACCTATAAAATATTAGGGTGATGTAGTCCTCACTGCTAGTTATTTAATTAATTGGATGACATTCTCTGTCTTGAATGATAAAGTTACACATTTTATCTTATTTCCTAAGGAACCTCTTTACACTGTTCCTCTTCGTGTTTTTAGATCTACTTATTTTGTCCATGATCTCTCTCTCGGTCTTGATAAATTATCTGCTCATGCAATAATGCATTTTTTTTTGCTATTCTCAGGTCCAAAAGGGTTATCGATGTTATTCTCCCTCCTCATATCATTTTTTTATGTCTGCAGATGTCACATTCTTTGAGGATACACCTTACTTTCACATCTCCTATAGAATATGGCTCTGTCTTTCAGATTTTACCCATTTCGTACATTGCTCCACTAATTTTTGTTTCTCAGGAATTGCCAATTTCGGATTCACCTTCTCAACTAGAGTCTCCTTTACAACCACAAGCTCCAATACAGGATGCTACTATTTCTCCATATTCATGTGATTCATCTCTTGCTTCAACGACTCCACCTGCCACGGGCTTGCTTCATCAGAAGACTTGCCCTTAACTTTACATAAAGGTATTCGTTCTACTCGTAATTCTTATCCTATTTATAATTGCTTAAGCTACCATCATCTATCTCCATCCCATAATGCCTTTGTATTTACTTTATCTTCTTTTTCTATTCCTAAAACTGTTTAGGAAGCACTTTCACATTTAGGATAGCGACAGGCCATGATTGATGAGATGGAAGCCTTGGATTCTAATCATGCATGGACACTCGTTCCTTCCCTTCCTAGGAAATCTATAATTGGTTTTTGTTGGATTTTTACTGTTAATGTTGGCCCTGATGGATAGGTCTTGTTTTGTAGTTAAAGGCTACACTCAGATCTTGGGCTTCGATTATGGTGATACCTTTTCTCCTATTACTAAGATAGCTTCTATCCTTTTATTTTTTCCTAGGCTGCCATTGTAACTAGTCATTATATCATTTATATATTAAAAATGCCTTCTTACATGGTGACTTAGCAGAAGAAGTGTACATGGAGCAACCACCTGAGTTTGTTGCTCAAGGGGAGTCTAGTCTTGTTTGTTGCTTGCATAAGTTCCTATATGGCCTCAAACAATCCCCTCGGGCCTAGTTTGGGTGATTTAGTAAGGTTATACCACAATTTGGTATGATATGTAGTGAGACAGATCATTCTGTATTGTATAAACATTCATCATTTAATCATTGTATCTATCTCGTTGTCCATCTGGATGACATTATTAATACAGAAAATGATCATGAAGGTATTAGAGGCCTAATTTTGATGATCTAATTGGGCTGTCCTTGTCCAGCAAATTAGTTGATCATAAAATCCTAGCCCAACAACCCCTAGCCCATTAGCTCGGCCCAACTTAATTTTTGTGTGTGTGTGTGTGTTAACTATTTGTGATCTATGCATTAGTTATGATTTTCAGATTGGGTTATGACATTACAGTGACATTTACAGTTCATCTATCATCTTAATATGTTAATGTAGTTTTAGAAAATAAATGTTTGTACTTAATAATTAACATAATTAAGACTTACTCTTTTCTTTGGAATAGTGTTATACAGTAAGCAAAAACTAGCCAAAACTTTGATAAAACTAAACTAGATTCAAGAATACATAGATATTGAATAAAATAAAATGATAAAAATTATTTATCAATTTAAATATTAATAAACATACAAATGCATTCCAACAAATATTGCATCAAAGTAATTATGGCTAAATACAATTTTCATTTTGATAAAGACTAGACAAGGAAAGGAATATTGGGAACTGCAATTATCCTAGTGTTGTTAGCAATAAACAAAGTTCATCCCAAATTTTGTTCTTTTTCTGTAAATTCAACTAGTAGAAGTACAGCTAAATTCGCTTTTGATTCGATAAAGTACCGATAAAGGAATTTCGTGCTTCTTTAGTGCAATAAACTCTGCTTTCTTAAAGATTGATTATATTATTTTAATGATCGTGTACTATGTGTGACCGTCAGAAAACTTCTCCTTTCTTTAGTAAGCAAAAGACAATTGTGATTCTACAGGTATGTTAGCAATGCAAAAAATAGAATAATATTACTTGAATTTCATTAAGAGAAATAAATAGTATATTAAATTAGTAATATTGATATAAATTTGAATATAATATTATAAGTTGAATATAGCACTATCAAAATAATTATATAATTATGTATAGGTATAACTCAATTTATTAATTTTCTTGGTGACTTTTATTATATACAAAAGTCTTTTCTCCCCTCTTTTAAAGTCCAAAATTTATGCCCGTATTTTTATTAATTAGTTTAAAATATGTAATTTCCTTCCTTGTATATAATTGAAATTTATTTGCACTTTCTCTTACTGAAATAATATTTTGGTAAAAGTATACTTTTTATTCGTTAATTCATTTTTGTCCCACAAGTACGTTTTCTTTTATTTTCATCTCAAATATTTTTAAAAGTCACCAAATTCATCTTAATTACTAACACTATTAAAAATTTAATAGAATTTGCTTATATGACATTTTATGTAGGCATAAGTGCACAATTAGCATATCCAATTATTATTATTATTATTTTTATTATTATTTTGAATTTGATTGGAATAAATTTTGTAACTTTTCGAAAGATTTAGAACAAAAATGAAACATAAAGTAAAATTAAGGCACAATCTTTTGAATTAAATAATCATTAGGCTAACCTTTTGAATTAAATAGTCCGGATTTGATATTAATATTTAACTTGACTTAAAAAAAGAGTAAAATTTTTCTCTTTATATATATATATATATATATATATACATATCTTTCAATAAATTATTTGAACAAAATGAAAAACACTTTTATTAATAATATTTAAACACACTAAGATAATACGAAATTCACATAATATAACATAGGATAAATTTTTAAATAGGCATGTGCTTACATAGTAACTTAAATTAATATTTGACATGTATGATCAATTCTTTAAAAAGAGATGTGTATTTAAAACATGGCCCACACAATTTTTCACAAACAAAATATAAACTTTACAAATGTTAAATATTAACTTGAGTACATATATAAATACATACCTACCTAAGAATTTCTTTCATTGTAGTGTCCTTCTTCCTTTATTTATTGGTGGTCCCTCCCTCCTCATGAGCACCAGCCAGAGGAACCTATTTTCAACTAGGGCTAGGGAGCCAGTAAAATGCAAGTAACCTATTTCTATTAGGAATTAATATGATAAAGATATTTACGTATATTTCAACAAGTTTTTCTTTACGAATAGTTTTTACATGTTCCACGTTGCTTCTTATCTTTATATAGAGTTTCTTATCTCTTGTAAATCAATATTCGTACGATCCCTTGTTCATTTTATTTGCTATTAAAAGCACATATAGCAAGAAAATTGGCAACTATGACATAAGATTAGAAGTGTGAAATCACTCTAAAGTGCACCTTTTCTTCACATTGTGCTTAATTGTGATTATAAGTACATAGTATCTTCACTAACATTAGTCACATGACGCGGCAAAGAATCAAACGAGAATCCAAAAGAAAACAAGCACGTTATGAAAACCATGATGAAAGGAACATAATAAGCAGAAATTGTTAACAAATGAAACGGAAAAATCTCATGAAAAAAGGACCATCATAAATGGAATTAAAATCAGAGCAAAATCAAATAAATGGAAAATCCCATGAGAAAAGGCCAAAATAACGCTCTTAGTAGAAACCCACTTCGACCATAGTGACAAGGTCAATGTTTTCTGCACGAGAGGGAGCGTTTCACATGTTTAGAACAAAGTTGATTAATGCATTATCATGGCATTTAAATTGAATTTGATGGTTTATTTTAGGATTTTATGTTACGAGCATATTTCAAATGGTCCGAATGAAAGGCATGAGAGTTCCACACCACAACACATCCAATCATAGAAAGGTTATCAAAATCATAGTTGTTTCTCACTAAATCTGCATAATGGCTACACTTGTACGCGTTATAAATGCTTAAGAAAATTCCCATTCATATAAGCATAGCCTACTCTCAATTTGGTTGTTGACAGCTTGCATTTACCTACTCACTCTGATCATATGTTAATGAACTTTCGAATCTGTAGCAGTGTATTAACAGACTGCATGAAACAAAAGACTTCCAAAACTTGAACAATCATGTAGTGTAAGCAAGAAAGCTTGCTGAACAGGGATTTTCCCTGTTAGATACAATAAGGCATAATTCCTTTTATAGATCACAGAGGAGAGGAATTTACGGGGAAACGTGCAAATAGCGTTACAGGTTGAGGTTGTACATGAAAATGTCATCAGTCATCTATATAATAAGCCACTCCTATGTCAATGGCATTATGAAATTTCTGTAGCCTTTGTGGGGTACAGAGAAGTGAGCAAAATGGAGAATCAAACATAATGAGTGTTCAATTTCTCGTGGGTACAAACAGGGGCTAGAGTTTGATGGTAGATTCTGGTTTCATGGGAGTGGTTTGGGCTATAGCTTATGGGTGCCGCTGTGTGTTCCTCCAGAGCACAACAGCTGTAACCCAGCCTCAGAGCCAATGGTGATAGAGCTCGCCGATGTGGAAGCACCGCACCGCCTGCTTGACACCAACCTTGAGAGTCAAAATAGGGAGAAATTCCTAAAATGCAAGCTTGGTGTTCATGCAGGCAGCGCCTCCACATCGGCAAGCTCTATCATTGGCGTTGGGGCTGGGGCTACAGCTGCTGCGCTCCAGAGGAAGGTCCTCCATTTTACTCACTTCTTCATACCACAGGAAGAGTGCGTAATAGCTCCAAACGCAGCTGACAAAGCCAAAGCACAGCCTCACCAGATAGAGTAGCAAGCCCTCAGACCCGTGTCAGCTCTCGCCGTGACTCCTCCACGTACGCACGGTTCTCAACCAGGTTCGGATTCACATCACCTTCAAACCACCACTAAACAAAACGCAGCACAAACAGCAGCTTCTCCAAGTCTCTCATCAACAAAGCAACATCCTCCGCTCTCCACGCCAATAACATTGGCCTTATCACTCTGCCCGTACGTAGTGGGTTTCTACTAAAACTTGCATTTTACCGGTTTTCTAGCAGCTGCGAGCCCTCCTTCTCCTACGGCTGATGCTCATGAGGAGGGGCAGTTGGTATTCCTTTTTAATTTCTAGAGGGACCACTAAGAAACAAAAAGGAAGAGGCGCATTGGGGTAAAAAGAAAAACTGAAAAACAAAAAAAAAACACTCCATTTCGCAGCGTCACCAACATCCCTCAACTCCTTACCTACCTACAAAGCTCCCAGGTCTTCGAACCAGTAAAAGCTCCTCTCACTGAAGAAAATGTAATTTGCAGAGAAGTGCAAGTTGCAGATACAAGAACTTGCAGAGAAAGAAACGAAAATTTTGCAGAGAAGATGAATCTGTTTCTCAGTTGTCTATATGGTTGCAGAGTTAACTAATATATGCATCAATATCCAGCCAACTAACTAATAACTAACTAACTAACAATTAACTAATTACAATAACAGAAAACTAACTTAACAGAAATTTAACTGCATAACAGAGAACTAACCAATAAAAACAGAAAACCAACTAACAAAACAAACAGACAAAAGCTGCAATCTGAATTGGCTCTGCTGTCTCTAAGTTGATTTCTTCTCCTGCTGAGTGAAAGTACTCTTGCTGACTAATAATACTCGGTATTACTCACAAACTAACCTCTAACCGAAGCACACCATTGAGTTTGATATCCATTGAGGAATTTTTTTTTCCCTTTTTTTCCCATTGTGTTTTTTTTTCTTTTTTTGGGTAAATAATTAAACATACCCATTGTTCATTTGATACATGTAATGCTTTTAAATAATTCATGAGGGAGATTTATGACTTGCTAAAAAGGAAAATAAAGAAAGAAACCAAATATGGAATACCTTGGGGTTTTTATGGAAAAGAGGTGAAATACGAGAACTGTTGTTTTATTTATTAAAATTAGATTTGATGGTAAGCGTTGCTTATCAAAGAGAGAATTGAAGAACGCTCCACAGAGGTAACTCCTATGCTACCCTAAACTTTATTTGATCAATTCTCAATAAATCCCATCTCAGTGCATAAGTCTGTTATTTATACAAGCTTCACAACCAGTTCAAGAGAAATTAAATAATCCAATGATATTATTTACACACTATTTATTACATTATTTTTACACCATGTTTTGAATAATAAAATAAGAGATATACACATTTCAATATACTCTCTCTTTATCTTTTTTTCCTCAAATAAAAAGGTGTAAAAGAATAATGTAAAAAAAAGTGTGCAAGAAGCATTTCTCTAAACAATGATTATAACATTATTATTGTCAAAAATAAAATTTTAAGTCATCTTGTTCACAAACACACTTATTTTAAGATGAAATAAAATCTTTTGACTGGCATTGCAATAAATAAGTAACTAGTTTCTCACTATATATTTTGAATAATATAAAAAAAGATATATGTGAGGTAGAATAAGAAAAAAAATTTGATAATGTATTCGTTTCTTTGTTTGGCTTAACTGAATTCATATATAATGTAAGTTTATAAAGCATTTATAATCACCAACCTAATATCTACTTAAAAGTTATAATATCTAAAAAATCTGAAAAATGAAATTTTTTCTTAACAATAGAAGAAATATCCCTAAAAAAAAAAGGATAAATTGATTTAAAGGAAGGACAATAAAATCTTTAAAGTGAAACCACAAGTAATTACCAAGTCAAGAGCAGATTTTTATGCAAAGTATAACCTTTTACTTTATTAGTTATATCATAAATAAGGGAAATGATTGTTACTACGAAGAAGTTTTTGTAGAAACTTTAAAGATTAAACACTTATGGATGAATGGATAATTATGACTTTATTGAATATTTATTTGTTAGATTTTAAATCAAGGCAAGCTCCACATCCTTTCCTTAAAGTTAGAAAAACTTAGTAACGTACAAATAGCAGCGCTACATAAATAATTCAATTCTTGTTTGTTTGGTTCTCTAGAAATTGCAATATACAATAGGCCATAGTTAAATATTAGTCTTTCAATCAATAAATCATAGTTCTACAAATCAGATCGGAAGTCAATTTGATTTGAAGGTCAAATGACCTGGTTTGAAGGTTCGGTTACTTGGGCACCGGTTCGACCATGGGTCACGAGATTAAATCAAAAATCCAAATAAAGAAGAAAAAATTAAGAAACATACTATATAAAAAATACTTTATATTTTTAATAGAACTCAATTCAATTAAAATATTTAAAGGTACATAATTTAAAATTTACAGTCCAATACAAAAATAACACAAACATATTTTTAACCAATAGCACAAATTGAATCATTTTTGACATGTTTTTAAATAACAAGAATGAAATAATCCAATTATGAACTTACTTTCAAGTAAAAAGAAAAAACAATAAATGACAGTGGCTCCAAGATTGAGAATTTGAGAAAAAAAATTGAAGTCTGCCTCTGTTTCCTTGGAGAACTCATGAAATTCTATCCTCTAGCTACAAGTACTAGACATTCCCCGTGAACCCATGATAATTGAGAAAGTTATTGCTGCACTAACTGTAATGACTCATCCTCCTCTGTCTCTTGAAGTGTATATGTCAATAACAATTACTAGATATTCCTAAATTTTCTTCTAACATTTCTGGTAGTGAGTCACGCATCTTAGCGGTTCAAGCGTAGACACGGGTCGGTCAGTGGGTTAAAACAGGTTGACTGGGTTTGAGTGGTTCAATGTGAAAAATGGTTAGAAGACCCAACAGCTTAGAGGCCGGTTCATTGATTTTCTGGTCAAACTATCTAGTCCATATAACTATGCAATAAACCAACATATGATAGAAATTGGCCGCAGCTCTTGTTTATTATCATGACTAAACAAATTAATTTGAATATTATCTCTTCTAAAATTTAAATTTCAACCTAGCTAATATCCAAAAGAGTTAAGATCGTGAAAAGAATAAACAGCTTTTGTCCCATGTTATTCTCCGAGATAACTTTATCTTGTAATAAATTTATAATAAATTAATTAAAAAAATAATTATTTTTTTTACCAAATAAAACAGAATAATGATAATAACAACAATATTATCAATCCAGTTGGATATATATAATTTAAAAAATATTTGAATAGCAATGTAAAAATAAATTAAAAGTGAGAAAGATAGAAGAATGATAAAATTTTGAAATACCTATGTGTGTTATAGTTATAATTAAACACTTCTTTAAATACAAAGACTTTTAAAGAAACAATTCAAAATATGATTGATATTGAATTAATCTCATTTCTGTTGTCATGACAAAGCAAAAGGGTATGTTCTGTTCGAATTATGATAGCCGTCAAATATGGTTTATTGCACAATAGAAATGACACGGCAGTTTTAACTAGAAAAATTAGATGAAACTTCCTTTCTAAAAATTTAACCCAAAAGAAAATCATACATGAAAAATTTTAGAAATTAAAATCATACACTCGAGTGAAAATATTATACTTAAAAATAATAAAAAATCTATTTAAAAAAACTAGATAAACGCCATCAGTGACATTTAAATTTTTATAGGTTTAGTTAATAAATAATTATCTTTTGTGAGTATTAACTAATCGTGAAGTCACTGTTTTACTATTCAATATCAAACCTGTAATATAGTTCTGATTATAATTTTTTTTTTACAAAGTGCAATTTTGTTTGAGTACATACTTTATTCCTTTTCACAAAGTATTTTTTAATAAAATTTAAATTTATGACATTATATGTAAAGTTCGTCCTATCAAGATTTTAATTTACTTATTACTAAATCACAAATATGTAGATATTATAAGCTTTTCTTTATTTACACCTATCTAATTATTATTTAAATAATATTTTATTATAGTTAAAAAAAATTAAAACTAATCATTTCTTTCAATCAAATAACTTTGTCTAAAAATAATTTCAGTAATAAACTATTATTCAATCTGTGCAGATACTATTTTAAAATGGCAAAGTTGATCAAATTACAAATTAGTAAAATTAGAGATCATCAACCTACTCATCAATTTCAATATTAATCAATTGTCATAGAAATGCCCACGGTCACTTTCAATTATTCCAAGTATTATATTTTAAATTTTTAAAACATCTCAATAAATTTTAATTGCTAATTGTAAACATTATATTTTGTTTAAATATTTGTATATTAATTTTTATAAATAAAATATTAAAAAATAATTGAAAAATAACATGTTTAATTTTCTTTCTTGTAAATCAATTTAACAAATAGAAAAAAAAATTCCAATTTCTTGTCTTGTTGATAGTAAATTTTAATAAATAAAAAGAGAGAACAATAAATTTTCTTATCAAACATTTTCGCTTCCCTCATGTTAATGCACGCGTATCTATCTTCACGCGCGTTTTACCCTCACGTGCTTTCACGAGCATGCGCTCGCAGTGCCAGCAGGATTTTTTTCTCCCTTTTTTAGCCATTGTGTATTTGATAGATGTAGTGCACAATTCATAAAGGAGAATTAGTGTATCTTTCGTGTGATAGAAAAAAAATATAATGTAATCAAATATATAAAATTTTGAAAGTTAAAATATAGAAAAATTTATTTTTTTTTCCAAACAAACATGTACTTAAACTTGTTAAAAGGATATAAAAGAAACAAAGATGAAATACTTTGTGTTTTTATAATAATCTATAACAAAATTAATTTTAATGAATTTTTAAAATTAATCTTAAACATTTATGAATATCTTTTTTTGTATTCCACACTTATAAGTATTTTTATATTTTTATATTAAAATACTATTTAACTTATTTTAAGCTGCGCTTTTGATAATAGAACTTATTAAATAAACTCTATTTAAATAAGTACTTATTTAAGCTATTTATTCAAATGGGACCATATTATCAATATTGAAAAGTACTTTGTATATGTGTGTGATAAATGTGTGACTAAATTTATGTATATGTATGATAAATGAGATCAATATCTCGAAATTGGTGTATGTGTGCAAATGAATATAAAGGTAGAAAAAATAGTTACAATATACTGAAATTTAATATCGAAATGAGCTTATTTTCTCCCTTTGACAAAGATTTTCACCATTTAGGCTACAACATACTCTTATTCATGGCGTTGACGCTTATTTTGTTTTAAGTTTTTTTTTTTTTGGATTTCTGTACATGTGGTTAATAATGCCATCTATGAATGTTATTGGTTCAGTTTCATTTTTCAAGACCATACTTTAGAACTCAACTATGACCAGAAATCTATGTGATGTAAATATCTATTTGAAATTCTTCTCCCTACTTCAAAAATCTAATAAGTATTGGATGTCCACTTGCCAATATTAAGAAAATAGTTAACACTAACTATAAGGCCATTATAGGAATTTACTATTGTTTCAGACTTTCCATTCTTTAATAATGTGCAATTAATGCATTTGTGTTGAGCAGTTGTTATAAGCATTGTACTTTTTTTTCCCTGTTCTCTGTTGCATAGCAGTTATGTGCTTCAGATTGGATGGGTTTCGGGCTCAAATGAAATCGTTGTTCCGGAGTTTTATTTTCTTTTTGTGGATGGTCTTTCCTTGCATCTAATAAGTTTATATTTAAAATGAAAGAGTGCACCACTGAGTTCATATTAAGAACTCATTTTTATACCAATTGCTGCTATTGAAACCTAATCCACTGTACTCTGGTTTGTAAAATTTCATAACCTCTAAAATGTCTGGGAGATATGATTTTGTTGATGAGATCAACGTCAACGATGAAAAAAAGATGTGTACAATTAAAGTTCGAGTTATAAGGTTGTGGAGAGTATCAAATTTCAAGCAACCCGAACTGTCAGACATGCTTGAGATGGTTCTTATTGATGAAAAGGTTTGTGGTGTTCTAAATTTGTTTAATTCGTTACAAATATTTTTCTTTCCCCTGCCATAATATTCGTCTATCTATTGAAGCTTCAAAGATAAAATGGTCGTGATATGTCCTAAAACTCTGTTTTTTGGTTAATCTTTTCCTTTGAACTTATTAATAGTCTTTGGTTTTGTTTTATTAAAATAGGGTAATAGACTTCACGTGTATCGTTTTGAAGACCAACTTTCTGAAGGCAAAGTATATATGATACCCAATTTTTCCGTTGCCCTCAACCAAACCAAGTCCAAGGCAACTCTTCATGAGTTTAGGATATTCTTCAAACGTATGACAACTGTTCATCCTATTGAAGATTCTTCAATCTCTGTTTATGGTTTCTCTTTCATTCCATTCAAACAAATTCATGATGAGAAGAATGAAGATGGATATTTAGTTGGTATGTAATTTTAAAGCTTTCATATCTATTTCGTCTTTTTAAAATTATATGATTGTATAAAAATGTTTCATTTTTCCCTGTGAAGATGTAATTGGTCTCCTAACTGGAAAGGGTCCTTTGGTGGAGTTCAAAAAGGATTTGAAAGTGAGAGAGACTACATTGTAGTTGAGCTAGACAACCTTGAGTAAAAATCTCTATAAACTATTTTGGTATTTTATAATAGATGGGTTAACCTGTTTTTTAAAATAATATATATAATATGTCTTCTGTAGAGGTGACCAGAAGCTTAGGTGCACATTGTGGGAAGATTCTGCACATCGCCTTTTTAAATTTTCTGGCTTCGAACTCTTCTTCTTCTGTTATAGTCATTCTTCAGTTTGGGAAGATGAAGCTAAATTTTCTGTTACAGTTATTCTTCAATTAGGATAGATTTCATTCTTCAGTTTGTTATAGTCATTCTTCAGTTTGGTATTTATCACTCGTCTCCTTATTAATAATCTTTCCATTACTAATACCCTATTATTTATTATATGTTTTTCCATATAAAAAACTATGTTTCAGTTTCATTTAAAAAAATAAACTGAAAAGATTTTACTCTCCACCTTAGTTTCGGTGCAATGACTTATAACATTTGGCTTCAAAGAAGAAACTAAATGCCTTCGTTGTACCATGCTGCTGCTTTCTGTTTGTCCTCTACTGCATGCACATGTTCCCTTATTTCTGTTTTATTAGTGTCTTTCATTGTTATTACTTTAAAGTTTCAATTTACAAAAATTGAAAACATTCATGAGAATTAGTGACCTGATATAAGATTCCATGTTCATTGGTTTATTACTGAATTAGATTTCATTTTCTAATTTGGTAGGATGGATTCAAGAGGAAATAAAAGTGGTATGGCAAATAGTCTCAAGGAAGGAGATACAATCCTATTTTCAAAACTATTGCTTTCCAATATCAATGCTGCTGGATATGAAGTTTAATTTTTCTTTTTTGGTTTCCAATCATTAGGAAGTTTATTTTAATGGCAATATATGATGATGTAATTTGTTTCTTTATATTTTTATTATCTATTAATGACTAAACTTCTATTTAAGGTTGTTTTGCATGTTATATATATTATAAAGTTTCGAGTAGTATTTATATATACAGCATATAAGTGTAAATAGCTGTAATTTTGGTAACTTTATGATATTTAACTGTAAATAATATTGTTCATCCAGAGAATGATTATGTTTACAAAAATAATTTCCGGCGCATTGAACCACTTATAAGATAAGCAATATGCACAAAATAATACATATTCAATTGGTATATTTCATTCAATTAATTATTGTTTAATTATTTTTTAAGTTAATATAGTGATTATATATTATTTAAAATATAATATCTATACATACTTTTTATTTTAATAGATATAAGTGTATCAATTTATTTGTAATTATTTCTCACTTAACAAATCGTCAAATAGAATATATTTTTTTTTAATCATATAATAAACATATTCAATATGCATCAGACAATCCCGTACATCGCACGGGTTATAAAACTGGTTTATTACATGAAATTTAAGTTATACCTTGTAGTTTATTCACATTTAAATGAGATTGCATGAAAATTAGATTTTATTATTATTATTATTGTGATAGTCAAATCAAAGGAGCTAATATGCATTCTCCCGAATTAAGGTTTCTAAACTTACTCTCTGTTTAGGTTATAGTTTATTTATCTATTAATATTATATATCTGAATTCTTATTACACAATATTCTTTTTATAGGTTATTGTTATTTGTTGGGTTGTCCGTTAGTGATGTTAGAGATATTAATGTCAGTCATAAACTTCAAGATGTTGAATATGGTATTATTAAGGTAATTACTTATTGTTACTTCATTATAACCCTTTATGATTTTCCCTTATTTATATTTGGCTTCTGATTTTATTATTTTCATGTAGGATTTGATGTCATTGTATTATTAAATTTTAATTTTCTTTATCATTAATGGTTTAACAATCCATCAATTGCAAGTTTCAATCGATTTTTTGAGTTTTTTCAATTATCAAATTGAATATTAATTGTCCAAACTGCATTCTGAATGCTATGATTCTCAAAACATAATTTGTTTTATATATTAACCTTTGTTTCTTACGAGCATTGTTTTTTGTTTATGCAGGAGTGATAAAGTCATTACCTTTCAAAAGAAGATAGCTTATATCATCTCTTGAACTACTGCAAAATTCACATTTTTACGTATGAAAATTTTTTGTATATGGTAAAGATTAAATTGCTTCTTATAAGATATAAAACGTTTATCAGATTATTAATTTATGTGTTTAATCTTTTTTGTTATATATTATTTTCATATTATTTATATTTATGACGTATAAATTAATAAATAGCTTTTTAATTATATAACTTGATAAATATAAATTGAATTAATTATTCCTTGCGCTGTACGAGTTCAAAAGATTAGTTATATATATATTCTAGTTATATGTTTATACCAAATTTTTTAGATTATTTAGAGCATGATGTGAATAGTTTAATGTATAAAACATTTACTCGTTGCACAAACGTAAAAACATTATGTGCAGATAATTTATAAGTAGACGAAGGACAAATATTTTATTTCTGAAATTTTACAACAGTGTAAAGAATAATGATACTACTTTTTGAGTTGAGTTAGGTTTAATTTTCTATTCGGATTAATAATAGCATTGTCGAACTCCTATACCTCTTTGAAGAAAAAAATGAAAGTAAGAAAAGACTAATTCACTGTGTTAAAATTAATGTTTTGAAAATCAGACTGGACCGGCCGGTTCGACCGATCGGACCGGGAACCGGTTCCCTCCCCGGTTCGGGCTATGTCCCAGAACTGGGGGGGTCAAAAACCGGTCAAGAACCGGTGAACCGGTGTCAAATCGGGTGAACCGGTCAAACCCCTACCGGTCCATATAGTTACAGGTTCTGAACTTTTTTTTTCAGATTTTCTTAACTGAAACGACGTCGTTTTGTCCCAGATTTAAAAAAAAAAATATAAGACTGCGTCATTTTCGCTGGAACGGGTTGAAAAGAGAGTGGGTTTCCCAGTTTCCGTTCCGCACTGCAGGAAGAGAGCGGGTGTTAAATTCGTGACTGAAAACTTGTCTCTGGAACTTCCAGGAATCGCCGTCCGCGTTGAAGATGCCGTTGCTGAGGAAATCGCCGAGAGCTCGGTGTAAGGTGTAGCCTTTGTGGTAGACGGGGAAGTGGGTCAGTGGGTCTTGAGAATATGCTGTACGACGGCGGGGTTGGCGGTGAAGACTTGGCAGGAGGCGAAGGAGCGGTGGAGCACGAAGGTGGAGGAGGGGCAGTTGCGGAGTATGTCGGAGATCCAATGGATGTGGCGGTGCTTGTTGGCAGAGATGGAGAAAAGGCAAGAATTGAGAAGAAACCAAGCACAAGCCATACACCACTTTCCTTTGGTTCAAGCATTTTTTTGGCATGGCTCCTATGAACTAAATCTGTCTATTTCCCACTGATGGGACTTGTGTGGCTGAAAATTTATTTCACCGCAGTAAAAAAAAAAAGGGCCCTATTTGCCATAGATTGTTTCTTTTCTGGTTATCCTGGTCGAAGGAATTGACTGCTGAATGTAGTGACATGTTTCTTTAAACTTCTTTCCCTTTCTTAATGATTATTTTACCCTAATCGAGAGTGATTTCTCTTGTATTGCTCATGAAGAATTAAAAATAATATATCTTTGACTAAGTAAATTTTGCTATTCTCATTTTGTTTATGCTTCTATTTATCTTTTGTTTTTGCATAATAATAAAGTTATTAAATAATTTTAATTATAAAAAAATATAATTTAATATAATTATTGATTTATATTAATTTTTTATAATTTTTATTTATTTTATTAATATATAAATAATTATATATATATTTAATTATATTCCGGTTCGACCACAATTCGACCACGGTTTGACTATTGACCCTTGAATTAGTACTTCGACCGGTTCAGTGACCGGTTCGATTTTTAGAACCTTGGTTAAAACAACCCAATTCGGATTTACTTTTGAGTTACCCATTTCAGGACAAATGGTCCAAATATACAAGAATAAGCCCATTTCAGGTCCCAAATATACGAGAAGTACCATATTCCAAATCTGGTTGAGATTTGAGAAATTGGGGGAGTGGCCCAACAAAAAAAAGACGCATTGGAGGAGACCTTTTGTGGGTGACAAAAAAAAAAACCCTAATCAAGTTTATTTTTTCTTTTCCTTTTGTCTTTACTTTGTGTGTCTTATGTTTTAACTTTCAGCTGTTATTTGTGTCTTGCATATTTTAATTTGTTAATTTGTTGGTTTATGTTATAATAAAAGCTTGTGGGATGTGTTGATTCATGACTTGGTGTTTTTTTAGCTCTAATTAATAGCGATCTGGTAGTGAGTTTGTATTATTGAATTTTTTTTCGGTGCCCTACCCTAACTAGTGGTTTAAAGTTTTTAACCCTTCTTTTATGCAGTTAACAAAAAAAAAAAGTATTACTTAAAGCCCACTACAGAGATCTAAAAGCAGAATACTTAATTAAATGCCCAGAGTGTGTAATGTAAACATTTATTTATGGCTGCAAAAGAAACTCTCCTCAATTCGGTACCAAATAAAAAATCAGTTCAATTAGCTTTATCTGTTCATCTACACTATTGTTAAGGAATTTTTCTCTTTACTGTCAAATTTTTAATTTTTTTAAAAAATATTAGTAATTAATAATTATAAAATTATAAATACAATTTTTTTTATAATTAACTATATTATTATAAAAAGATTTCTTTTTTTGATATTAAATTTTTAGTTCTTAAAAACTGTTAATAATTAACTGAATACAAATAAAAAAATAAGTAAATTGTAAACACAAGTATTGCATAAATGTTTTAAAGAGTTATATATAATTACAATTATTTTAAAATACAAAAAGTTATTTTTTTATTTTTTCAAAATTATTTTTGTTTAACTAATTTATTTATAATTATTATAAAATTATAATTAATTAATTTATAAAATAATCATATAAGCCAAAAAAAATATACGAATTAAGAGGCAGATGCCACTGAAGACATTAGTATTAAGTTATTTTTATACATTTCTATTCATATCTGTTTATACTTGCACAAATAAAAATATCTTAATTTAATTGAATTTATTTAAACTTTAATTAGAATATATTTTTTTCTTTTTTATTGTTACAAGGCGTAATCTCATTCTAGGTATTGAAGTTGTTCTACTCCACAAAATATTCTTCAACGAGGTTTAAATTCTTAATATTACAAATAATACTTATCTTACTAAAATTCTATCTTACTTACTATTAAACTATATCATTATGGGTTTAATTGGAACCTTTATGCACTTATTCTAATTTTATTTTACATATGTCCGTTGGAGGTAAATTAACATCTCTCTCAAAAAAAAAGCATGGGCAATTTTTGTGGTGCTTTAGTCATATAATTAGGCCTTTTCTAAAAGCCAGCATATGTTGATGAAATAGCTAAGAAAAAGACTAGATGTTAATAGGCTTTCTCTGCAGACGTTGTTTGTGGAAAACAACATTGTCATAATTTATTTTTCCAAGTAGTCATAAGTTCTTGATGTTTAGATCAATATTATAATTAAATTTGTTAATTAATTTCTTCTAATATTTTTAATTAATAATATAATTAATCTATTTAATATTTCTATAGACATTATTGATCTTAAGCAAGATTTTATTAATATTAATTTTGAAAAACTTCTTTCCGTTGAGGTAACAATTACATGAACTACTAAAAGTATTCTATATGCAATACATCCATTCGAAAAAGAATCAAGTCTTTTTATATAACTAAATATGTCGATAGGAGTATTATCTTTTACTTATAGAATTTTTGTTCTCACTTTTAATTCTAAAAATAAATCTAAATCATAAAGTAATTATTATGTTTTAAAATATATTATAATATACTTTTTCAAATTCTTATTATTTGATGATCTCAATTTTTGGACATAAAATTAAGAAAATTAGACTCCTTAATATATATATATATATATATATCACGCTAAAATATATCCATTTTTTTCAAAAATTTTTGAAATAAAAAAGAATGTTGATAACAAAGCAAGTTAATCAGTTAATTGAATAATAAATAAGAAATGGGAATTAGTACTCCATTTTCTTGGTATCATCCAACCAACCCAATTCAATTGTTTACTTATTACTCACTTTCAATGATTGAATTTTCATATAGTAAAATATATCCAATTTTTTTTCAAAATTTTTTGAAATAAAAAAGAAATGTTCGATAACAAAACAAGTTGATGGGTTAATTCAATAATAAATAAGAAATGGTGGGAGTTACTCCATTTTCTTGGTACCATCCCGCCAACCCAATTCAATTGTTTACTTATTCAATTTCAATGATTGAATTTTCAAGTTCAACCAAGTTATTTTGAAAAAGACCTAAAACTTTAAGGACCTCAAGTAAGAAATTTATTAGCCTTACCCTTGAGGCTTGAGTCACCCCTGATCTCAATAAGTACATATAAAAAGAAGTAGTTCATCATCCGAATATTATGGTGTGATATTAAGCTATTTGGTTTATGTGTACACTCTCTCACATATCAAATGAGTTTGTTCATGCAAGTTGAGTTTTACTTCTTCTAATTACTTATATAACTTTTTCTTCTTCTAATTACTTATTTTCTTCTTCTAAATACATAACCACTTGGTTATGTGGAATCTGCACAACAATCGAATGTTAATTAAAGCACATATTTATTTTTTTTATAATTAACATATTTTTTTCAATATTTTATTCTTATATTTCATTATTGTGAATGTTAATTCCTTTGGATTTATTTCATTTCTACTTTAAATGATATAAAAGAAATTATTTTCTATTATGTTATTGCAAATTATTAATTACTATTAGATTTTGTACAGTTCAGTAAAATATTATAATTAAAATTATTTCTTTGAAATTAATTTCCAATATTATTCAATCAATTTAACATATAATAAATTTTTTTAAATCTGTGCATTGTTCAGGTACACACACTAGACTCTTTAATTCTGTTAAAGAATATTTATTAGACCTGTCATCTGCCAATATTTGAAACTTAGATTAGTGTTAAAATACATATTTATTTGGTGAATTTAACCTTTTAACATAGTATGCTAATTTCGGTTGCCATATTATTTTTTTAATTATACTTTTGTAAGTAATTTTTTGTTATTCCTCTTTCTTTCACTTTAGTAGTATTCATTTTTGTTTAAATGAATTTATTTAATGGTGGAGACTTAGATTGCCCTCCTGAATTTGATGATTGGTTAGAAAAGTCATTCTTGTTTAAGATTGAGATAAAGACTATTTCTGCTTCATAGTATGAACCCTCTTTTGGGGTGAAAAAATCTATGCCCATCCTTTAGAATATATTTAAAATCACAAATTTTAAGAATTGATTTGATTTATAAATAAAATATTTTATTTAAAAAGTTATAAAATAAGAATTAATTTAATTTTATAATGATTTTCAAACATGAATATGAGAAGTATCATTATTCCAAATCTTGTTGAGATTTGAAAAATTGGAGACCATTTGTCGGTGACCAAAAAAAAAAGAGACCCTATGCCCTAGTCAAGTTTAGTTTTTCTTTTCCTTTTGTCTTTACTTTGTTTGTCTTATATTTTAGTAATATTATTAAAATTGGATTGGATAATAAACCAATAAAACTTTTAATTTAGATTCAACCGTTTAAACTGATTGGTCAAATCGGTGAACTAAAAATATGAAATTTATGAAAATATTTATAAACTGTTATAAGATATTAAATTTTTTCAAAAAAAATTAACTGACTGGTTAAACTGGTTTGTTCAAGTAGTTTTGATCGATTTTGTACAATTTTGATCTATTCAAAGTGAAATGACCATAAATCCGGTTATAAAACTAAACCATAACTAACTAAATATTCGATTCACGGTTGAATCGGTTAGACTACTTGATCCGATCTAATTTTGACAAAAATGATTTTAACTTTTAGCTGTTATTTATGTCTTGCATATTTTAATTTATTTCTTGATTTATGTTATAATAAAAGCTTGCGGGATGTGTTGATTGATTTAGTTTTTTTTTAGCTCTAATTAATAGCGATCGAATAGCGAGTTTGTATTATTGGATTTTTTTTTTCGTTGTGCCCTACCCTAATTACTGGTTTAAAGTTTTTTACCCTTCTTTTATCCAGTTAACAAAAAAAAAGAAAAGAAAATTACTTAAAGCTAGCTCATTACGATCTTTTTTCTTTATGCCAACAGAGAAATCAAAGCAGAATACTAAATTAAATATCCAGAGTATGTAATGTAAACATCAATTCATGGCTGCAAAAGTAACTCTCCCCAGTTCGGTAACAAATAAAAAATCATTTCTATTAGCTTTTATCCGTTCATCTATACTATTATTAAAGAAATTTTTTTCTTTGATATCAAATTTTTAATTTTTAAAAAATCATTAATAATAATAATTATAAAATTATAAATATAAATATTTTTTATAATTATCTATGCTATTATAAAGAAGATTTCCCTTTTTAATATCAAATTTTTAGTTTCTTGAAAATACATTAATAATTAATTGAATACAAATAAAAAAATAAGTAAACTTATAAACACAAACATTACATTCTATAGTTGCAACTAATTTCAGAGAGTTATCTTCTTTTATATAGAATATTATAATTGATTTCAAATATATTTCATTTTTTTTACAAAAATATGTTTATTTAAGTAATTGATTTATAATTATAATAAAATTATAATTACTTAATTTATAAATAAATAAAAATACGAATTGAAAGGCATGATAATGCCCTCTCAATATGCTGTATTCTATAATTTATAATTACTTTAAAATATAAAGAGTTATCTTTTTACTTTAATTGAATATAAATAGAAGAAAAAGATATAATTGTAAATGTAAATGTTTTTTTTATGATTATATTATATAATTACAATTTCTTTAAAATATAGAGAGTCATCTTTTTAGCTTTTCTCAAAATTATATTTATTTAAATAATTAATTTATAATTATTGTAAAACCCATTTTTAGTTTCCTAAAAATCTATTAATAACTAGTTGAATACAAATAGAAAAATGAATAAAATTATAAATACAAACATTAGATTCTATCTAGTTACAACTAATTTCAGATATTGAGAGTTATCTTCTATTTAAATATACTATTATAATTAATTTCAAAATATATTTTACTCTTTTCTTTTTATAAAAATATGTTTATTTAAGTAATTGATTTATAATTATAATAAAATTATAATTACTTAATTTATAAACTACTTATATGAGCAAAAACAAAAAAATGTGGATGGAAAGCCATGAGAGCGCCCTCTCAATATATTAGTATTTTGTAATTATAATTACTTTTAAATATAGAGAGTTATCTTTTTACTTTAATTGAACACAAATGCAAGAAAAAGATAAAATCGTAGATACAAACATTTTTTTTATAATTATATTATATAATTATAATTTATTTAAAATACAGAGAGTTATCTTTTTAATTTTTCTAAAGATTATATTCATTTTCTTAATTAATTTATAATTATCATAACATTATAATTAATTAATTTATAAAATAATCATATAAGCAAAAAATAAAAAAAAATACGGATTGAAATGCACAAAGTACCATTCATGATCAAGACACTAGTATTATGTTATTTTTATATATTTCAATTTATATCTATCTATATTTTTGCAATAAAAGCTATTCTTCCTTATAAAGTATTTTTTGACAAGATTTAAATATCTAACATTGCAAGTAATGCTCGTTCTACTAAGATTCTAGCTTATTTACCATTAAACTACACCCTTGTGGGTTTAATTGGAACGTTTATGAACTTATTCTAATTTTATTTTACATTTGCACTTTTGATTGGTGTTAAATTAACATCTCTCATAAAAACAAGCATGGGCAATTTTTGTGGTGCTTTAGTCGTATAATTAGGCCCTCTTCTTATTTGATGTAAAACCGTCACCCTCTTTCTTGAAGATAGCTAGATCAAGATATCATGTAAATTAGCATGGAAATTATTACAGGATGAATTTCCCATTTGGAGACAATTTTCCAATTCAAGGTTAATTTTTGGGAAATATATGGTGTGGTGATGATAACATAACAGCATATGCTGGAGTGATTCTAGTGGACAAGTTGATCATGTGAGGAAAGTTACAGCCAACTACTAGATGTGTGCGAAGAATTCAAGCTATTCCTCTATCCATCAGTACTCAGTAGCAATGGTTAGAACAAATCCCTTTCGCACAATGGCTGTTTTACTATCAAATCTGCTTAATTTATTTAATTTATTTAATTTCCTATCATAAAATGAATATTTACACCAAGAAACTACCAATACTTATTAATGTAAAAATTTGGATCAATCTCCACTATCTCTACCTTGATTAAAATTTCATCGTTAACGAACCATCTTAAAATTAGATATTTGGGTCAAATCCAACGAATTGTGTTTCCTGTTGTGCAATTTTTCTTTGAAAATAAAGTTGATTGTTTATTTTAATTTCCTCACTGGACAACAAGATGGGGAATTAACGAATGGCGTCAGTTGCAGTGTTGAAATATATGCATATCAGGGTTATGGAATTTGCAGATTGGTATAATTAAGTTTAGCTCCTAAGGATACATATTTAAGCACTTATATATATAGGTGAGGATTTGGATTTTTTTAAAAGAAATTAAGATAATGTCATATTATATAAAGATAAAGAAACAAATTGGATATGTGCTATTAGTGTTTTGATAAGTATTATTGTACCGTTCAATTTACATTATGTTTTAATTTTTGATTATATAATTATTTAATAAATTAATTAATTATAATTTTTTTATGATTAAAATTAGTTGAATAAACATAATTTTGTAAAAAAGTTAAATATATTTAGAGTCAGTTATAATAGTTTATGCAAAAAAAAGAATAATTATTTGTATTTAAAAGTAGTTGTAATTATAAAATTTAGTTATTAAAAATTTTGTGCTTACAATTTTACTCTTTTTTTACTTGTGTTCAATTAATTGTTAATAATTTTTGAGAAAGTGAAAATTGGATACCAAAGAAGAGAATCCCTTTTTATAATAGTATAGATAGATTAGACTCTCGCATGATAAACATTGTGCTGTTACTTTGATATAATAAAAAAAAAGGATCCAAACCATAGTAATAAACTAGTTATTTTTTTTTTCATGTGATGTATAAGTTTATACATATTTTAAATAAGTTCGAGGATTATTTCAAATAATTTTAATTTTTTCAATGTGAGAATGGTAATTTCATTTAAGTTGTGTTAGTATAATAGTATTAGAAGTGAAATATGATAAATAGTAATTTTATTTAAATTGATTACTGTTTAATGTACCTTATCTAATAGTATTATCTAGTCACTCAAGTCCATGAATTTTTTTTTTCACTATCCTATTCGGAGGGTGACCCATTTGGAAACCCACAAGCTCTGAATGTTTTTTTTTTTTCATTCTCATACGCATAAACACTATATTTTGATCCCTTTTTTTATTTATTTTATCTTATTCTAATAAGGTGTCCCCAAAAAAGAAAAAAAATTCTAACTTTTGTCTTGATAATTAACATAATAAAAAGATAGGAATTAAAAAAAGATTATTCTAATTTCTTAAGGATAATTATAATGAAAATAATAAAGAACAAATAAGGCCAATCCAAATAAAAGTATTCTACCGAAATAAGAGTTGGATAAACATTAGGATTTTAGGTGACTCAAGAAGAAAGCTGTGTTTTAGATGAGACTTAATTTTATTTAGAGAGATAGGAACAAGGTCTATTTGAAAGAAGGAAGATCATGAGATCAATCACAGTTGAGAAGAGAGAAAGCATCTAAAGGGCAGGAGGTTTCATGTTTGTGACTCTAAAGCTTCAAGCGAAGGCAAGTTCTCAGAAGTTCTTGTTCTCTTTTCTAATTTCTTTTCATAATTTTTATTCAAGATCTAATGTCTCCCATGTTACGCGTCCAACTTGTCAAACCTGCATCATGAACCTATCCCCATAATCAAACACCACACATAAAACCACATGCACACCTTCATTCATCACTTGCACTAATCAAGTTCACTCACATAATTGTTCGCGACACTCACACAAACTCGCACTTCTTCAACCGCACACACCCACGTAGTCACCACGCTTACTTGCACCCACACACTCTGTGCATGTACGTCCAGCCTTCCAACCCACAGAAACACCATCACTGACGTACGCGGTACACCACCAAGTCACGGCCAAACCGCACTACAGGACCCAAGCTCATAAACTAATTTGAGCCGAATTTAGTTTTCTGTTATTTGTTTTGTTCTTTTTTTTTTTGTCATAGTTTTGTTCTGTTTGGGTTGCAACCCTATACTTAGATTTTGCTTTTGGCTAATTTACATGTACAGGTTTTAATATTTTTAGAGCTTAATTTAAATAGTTATTGAGCGTATTTTGTTTGAGTTAATTTTGAGATTTTTTTTTGTTAGAAGCGGTAAGATTTTAGATGATTTCTAATAAACTTTATAAATTTATTTATTAATTTTATTTTAATTATTTTCATCATGTGCATATCATTTTGTTGTGTCTCATATAATTAAATAATATTTTGAATTTGACCGACAACGGATTAATTAAAATTAGCAAGTGATAAAGATGACACTTTGATTTTTTTTATTGAAGTGAAGAGAATCTCTATTCTTTTGTCAGAGGTATTGACGAGACTTTAAATGATCTTGATTGAAATATAAATTCATATATTAATTTTATTTTAATGATTTTTATTATGTCTATATCACTTTAGTCTTTACATGTTTTGAGGTTAATCTTTAATTAAAAATATAAAAAATAATAAATGAAAACAAATTAAATAATTTCAACTTTGTGATATTGGTGAATTTAGATTCTATTTTAAAAATAAATATTTTGTGAAAATAATTAAATAAACTTTTTGTGAAATAAGTTAAAAATAAATATTTTTAAATTAATTAAAAATTAATAAAGAAATCTTCTGCAAAATCAATTTTTGGGAATAAATCTTTTGTGAGATTCACTTAAAATGATTTTTTGAGATAAAATACATTTTATCACTCATTTTTTTGAAAACCTCTATTTGAAATATTCAATTTTAAAAATCATTTACTTCAATTAACTTGATATCATTTTCTTGAAAATAAAGAATTTTTAAATTCACCACATTCACACTTCATATTGTGGATTTATTATTAGCCATCCATTCCCTATGTAATCATTTATTATTTTTGATAATATGCATGACAAAATGAGATATATAAAAATAAAAAATAAAAAAAATTCTTTAAATAATAATTAACTAACATATTTCTACACACACTCTTCTCAGGTATTTGACATTGC
>NSJW01000178.1:0-14958 GCA_019955255.1 Castanospermum australe
TTATTTCTTATCCTTGCCATTGGATGTTTAAAATTATATGTCGTATTTTATGCTTTTTCAGGTGCTTGCTTTTGAAGCGGGTAGAAACCGCAAAATTAGAGTCAATACTATATCTGCTGGTATTGGTGGCTTCTCTTTCTATCTAATTTTGTTAATTAGTTAATGCATTTGTCTGATCTCCTTTTCTCTGTTTAATGGGCTCTCATTTGCTATAATTTCTTAACCTGAAAGGCATGATGGCAGGGAAAAATGGGGTGTTTCTTTATGTCATTTTGCATAAAAGGGCATACTTCGAAGAATTTGATCTCTTATCCCATGGATGTGCAAGATTCTATTAAATGCTCTAGGTATCTTCTATTTATTAAACAATTGCCAGAACCTTCTGTGCAAATAAATATTTAGCTGGTTATTCAAGCTCTACTTTGGACTTGGTTTTTATTTTGACGCAAGAACTTCACTGTCAGATTATATATTATCAGCTACCTCTGTCACAGCTTGTATTCTTGACTGCCCATGAAGTGACACCAAATGGTTGAATGTGCTTTTGTTCTGTTATATTAGAGCCGTGTAATTATCATGAATTAAGTCGTCCCGAGAGGTGAATGGAATAACTGTTTATGATTATGTGTCTTCATACTACTGCTGCATAGTTGTCTCTCCCTTGCTACTTATAACTTCATCTTGGTTGACGTTAACTTTTGTCTGCAAGGTTGGTTGTTTGCATGCTGGTGAATTTAGTTCTTCTGATAAACATGTTGACTTAACATCTTTTGTCTCTAGGTCCACTAAGAAGTCGTGCTGCAAAAGCAATTGGATTCATTGATATGATGATTGATTATTCATTAGCCAATGCACCTCTGCAGAAGGAACTATCAGCAGGTAATATTTCCTTCAAGATTCTTCCTTGTAAATTGTGATGTACCATTTCCATTTTCTATCTGTGATTATTTGCACAACTGAGTTAAAAATTCCATGCAACAGAGGAGGTGGGCAACACAGCTGCCTTCTTGGCATCACCTTTGGCATCTGCTATCACCGGTACTGTTCTATACGTTGACAATGGTCTGAATGCTATGGGTGTTGGAGTTGACAGTCCAATATTTAAAGACCTTGACATTCCCAAGGACCAGCATTAAGCAGCAGCTACCACATAAAAGCAGTGTCACCTGAATTAGCATAGCAATGATGTCAGTTTTCTTTCACTGCTTCCCATCCCCAAATTCTGCCGCCCCCTCCCTTCTCCCCAACTAAGACAATGCGGTCTCCACTTTGAGTATTTGCTTTGCTTTTTGAAGGCTATTCTCATAGTTTTTTTTCCTCATGACTTTAAACCTTTCTATCTGTAATGTGCTCAGTACTGCAGGTCATATTAATATATTATTATGAATTTAAGAATGTTTACATTTATCTAATTTCTAATTGAGATATACCTGGGCAACAAAAAGATGCTTCCACGTTTAAATTAAACTGATCTGCATGAAATTACGTTTCAACTCCCAAGTCTTATGCAGCTGATAATGTCTGTCCACCATTGTATAGAAATTCCACAAGAATAAAAATCCACGTTTTACTTCCATATTGTTGTTATTTGTTATTTCATTATTATCATCATCATGTGTTAAATATAGTTATTTTGCTTCCGGATTTATCCAATTTAAGTACGTAACAATACGTTCCTAACGTCTGACAAAACGTTGTAGGGAGGGGTTTGGGTTAGGGGTGTTCATAACTAAACTAAATTGATTTAAATAAAAAAAACCGAACCAAAAAAACGAAAGCTGGATTTTGGTTTTGTTTAGTTTTTTTTTTTAATATAAATTGATTGGTTTGATTAGATTTTAAATTTTTATTTATAAAATTAAATAAAACTAAATTTATATAATTATACATGTATTTTTTTATAATTACATATTTAAAGATTATTAGATTTTAATTTATTATTATATTTATATAAAATGTTTAAATCAATTTGTTGTTTATATCCTATGATCCGGGTATTGATTGCTTTGTTGGGGTCTTCTGCTAACTTATTGTTTTCTCAATGTCATTCTTCCATTAAAACAAAAAACAAAAAAAAAAAAATTCTTGGAGCAGCATCGATTTTTTTAATTTAAAATGCAATAAAAAATTTTTTTATTTGGCCATCGGTATAGCCTGCCACCTAGCCACAATTATAGAAGAGTAGTATTTTACTAGCTTGGACAAGGAAAACGTTCCTGAAAACTAGACCAACGAAAAGTTAATAAAATTACTGATAAGTTTCATGTCATCACCATGATCCCCTGATTTGATGGGAAGACATTTTTTTTTAATGATATATTTAGTACGAGATGAAAATAAAATTAAAAAAAATTATGAATAAATTTCATATAAAAAATTTATATAAAATTTTATATTTCAAATAATTTTTTTATAGCATCAAATTGGTCAAAATAAATAATAATAGTTCCAACAGCAATGTTTTCCGATAGTCAAACTTACTTCATAGCATACTTATGCAAAACGTTTGAGGTTTCAAGGTAAGAAGTGCATTCTAAAGTGGAGAGATAAAGGCCACTCTTGCTTTGATGCTGTTGCTGTTAGGCACAGCATGCAGTTGAAGACGACTATGGCAAAAGATATATGTCGCATGGGTACACAAGTGGTCACCTAATCTCACAGTTATACACCAAAACTACGAGATTCCAGAAGCTTACACACTTCATATAACATCTGCTGGCAAGGCATACTACGTTTTATGCCAAAAATTAGCAAGCACATGCTTGGCATGAAGAGTCAGAGCTATAATAACAGACAAGACAAGACTATCACAAGACCAAAAAAAACTAAAAGACTAAAAAAAGATAAAACCTCTTTCGGAGCAAACTTGAAGGAGATGGCGTTGAGATCATCCAGATTGAGATCACTTTTGTCCGCTATATATATGGTAGGTCTTGCCTAATGAAATGACATATCCAAAGCCCCAAGGGAGTCTCCAAATAAGCAAGCCACAAGGAAAGAAAGAAAGACTCTTCTCTTCAATTAATTCAGCCAGTTAGTGGACTTCAGGAACTGAGTTGCGAAGTGACTTCTGTGCAGTACCACTTGCTCAAGAATAAACCACTAAGATTGGAACATATTGCCAGAAGAGATCATTTGATGGAAAGTGCAAGCTAAGAGAGACTTAACTCTCTTTAGAATAATATATATTAATACAACTATATCATATGTCAAGCCATTCTAATCATCCAAAGAGTTTTTCCAGGACAGCCCATGATAGACGTCTAATCGGCCCAAATTTTCATAGTAAGGTGGAGGCTCAATCGGCTTCAAAGTCATGGAGTTGTTGGGATCAAAACGCTTGAATTGGATATCCTCCATGTTTGTTTGTGTCTTGTACACATAAACTGCACAGTAATTCACGGTCAAACCTGATGATTCTACGCATCTGGCTTGTATCTCAACGTCATTCCAACCTTCATTTAGCTCCGAATCTACAATTGCCTCCCAACATTCTTTTTCCGTTTCATTCCAACCTTGTGGTGTGCACAATATTACATCGCCTTCAATGATAGTATCCCGAGACATATCGCCTGAAGACATTAAATAGCCGGGGTCGAATAGTTCACGGCCGTTAATGCAGATGCTGACCACAACAAGGGACTCCTTTACAGGCCTCGCGCCCTTAGTGGCTTTCCCCACGGAAAATGCTAAAGCAACCACAGGGAACTTTCCACGAATGGAAAAAGACACGATCCCACCCATGCAACGATGGTCAAACCAATTGGGAATTGGTGTTTCTGGCATTATAATTTCCAACTCGTGGTCTTCTTTCAAAACCTGATACATCAAAACAACAATAACCACGAAGGTTTTCAGGCTGAAAATTAAGTACTTTCTTTTTCTTTGGGTTTTTTTTTCCCCTCCACTCATGAAACTGTAAGAACACAAGTAGTTACAAAATACAGTACATTACTTAAAGCAAATCAGTAATGTATGTGATTATTAATTAGAGGCTATTATTTAGAAATGAGCAAGATTCTATTCAAAATATTTTTAAAAAATGATTTAATATATTTATATGACCCAAATCTTTTTATTTTTGTATTATAGTACAAAAAAGTGACAACTGTATATGCATTAGTATATACTTGCAAAGATGCACAATTGCACACTCTTACCCTCGCATCATAATAAATAAATAAATAAATAAAAGAAAGAGAAATAGAAGAACCTGGGCCCATAACAGGCTTGATGACTCTGTCGTTAACGATGTACAATTTTGTGCCTTTATTTTCTTCAATTTTGATGGAATCTCTGAAATGACTCGGAGGTTCTTGCAGTTACTAACATCAAGTTCCGACAACTGATCAAGTTGTTCAATGCATCCTTGGAGGGAAACGAAATCGTTCCCTGATAGGCATAACCAGCGCAAGTTTGGAAAACAATTAGGAATGAGGTGAATATCTGCATCTGAAAGACCACAGTTCGGGAGAGTCAAGCCATGTAAGTTTTGGCAGCAAATTACAGTTGAATGACTCTCTTGTATTGATAATTGTCCCAAACATTTTGCAATTGAGTTTCGAATCTGAGGACTGGGTTTGAAATTAAACTTGGAAAGATTTTGCAACGTGAAAATGCTAATTGGTAATTCCCTAAGATTACCTATTACCATTTGGTGAAAGTCCAGTAAGATTACCCAAGGAATGTGGCAGCTCTTCAATAGCAGTTTTTGTATGCCATAATGCTTCTTAGAGCATCCATTTTTCCCAATATATCGGGGAAGTAATCAAGACTTTCGCAACCACATTAAGGTCAAGATAATCGAGACACACCATGTGGATTTCATGTGGAAACCTTGTAAGTTTCATGCAACCACTAACATCTAACAGAACCAGCTTATTTAGAAATCCGACAGAATCGTGAACCTCGATCAGATTGTAACAGTTCCGAACAGTCAATTCTGTTATATTTGGGACACTGGACATATCAGGTATCTGAGTAATGAATTCACAATTTGAAAAATTCATCATTGTCAAATATTCAAATTTCTGCAAGAACAAATTTAAGTAAAATAATTAGAACTACTATTCAATTATATAGATTTTTAGAGGCAAATCATAAACTAAATGATTGTTACATGTTTAATTATAAAAGCAAAACATATACCTTCAATGGTTCAGCAAGTCTGAGACGACTATGGCAAAAGTTGAAGACAACAATTTTCCTGGGATAAAAACCTCGTGGTAAAGACTCGGAAGGGTACTCCTTCCAATCAAGCAACTTTAAAGTATTAGGAAGATGAGTAGGTCCGGGGAAAAAGCATGCATTGTTAATGATGAGAATTCTGAGATTATCCATCTTTTACACTCCACTCTACTTCCTCTCGTTCAGGGGATCAAGCATTATTCCTTGAATATTACTACTTCCCTTTAAAACAAGCAAGGTGAAGTAACATGAATTAAATGTTGCCAATGTTACATGAAAACTATAATCTATAAGAAAGAAAATAATGATCAGGGATCTTACTGAGTTTCCACTTAGTACTTCAATAACATCTTCATGAAACCATAATCTGCTGCGTGCACCAGGTTTTTTGATGGTGCCTCTTGCCTAACAACCTCTTTGCCCATGTCCTGTATTAGATCATGCATGCTTAATTTCGCCTTCTTTAATGGATATGAGCGATTTATCAACAAGTTCTTTAATACCAAATTTTTTGGGTAGAAACCACACCCATCTAGTATGCTTTCCACATATTCTAATTTCTGCCCTTTGAAGAAACAGGCAATGTCCAGAAAAATATCCTTTTCATTGCAATCCAAGCTATCGTAGCTTATTCTAAGTATACTTTGAATATCTTTATGTGGAATCTTCTCATATTTATTCAATGCACACTTCCATTCATCCAAATCTTTACCAATCAAGTTAGAGCCTATTACTTTTAAAGCCAACGGAAGGCCCTTAGCAAAATGCACTGCATGATTGGACACATCTTCGTAGCTTGTTTGAGGATGGCTCATTTTGAAGGCAATCCAACAAAAGAGTTCAAGAGAGTCATGATCATTTAGCACCTTCATTTCATATCTGTTTTCAACTTGATGAGCATTTAGCAAATGTTTATCTCTTGTTGTTATAATGATCCAGCTACCAGGACCAAACCAATCACATTTTCCAGCCAGTTTTTCTAATTGCTCAATTTTATTGACATCATCAAGCACCAAAAGCACTCTACGATGGCAAAGCCTCTTTCTTATCATAAAGGCACCTTCATCAACATTGCTCAACTTAACACTATCATCCACAAGTATCCTTGGATAAAAGTGTCTCTTGGAGATGCACTAGGCCCACAAATTGATTTGATCTTTCTCTAACGTCAGCAAGATAACATGCACCTACAAATTGATCAACAATCAAGTTGTATAGAGCTTTGGCAAGTGTTGTTTTCCCTATTCCTCCAATTCCATGAATTCCCACCATGCAAACAGTATTATTGGACTTAATATCCAGAAGAGACATCACTTCTTCCACACGAGACTGGAGTCCAACTGTGTGCTCATCAATATATAAACGTTTAGGGAGTAAGTCAAAGGCCGTTTTAGCAATCCTTTCGATAAATTCATATTCGTACCTGGAAAAATGCAATGCTCTTTTAAATGGTGAAGTTGATCTCACACAAGATGCAGAACTATGATGAAGCTGAAAACAAAACTTAAAAATCTAAGGTCAACACAGAATTATCGTGAAGTTGATCTCACACAAGATGCAAAACTATGATTAAGCTGAAAACAAAACTTAAAAAACTACGGTCAACACTCAAACACAGAATTCCCTGAATTTAATACGACATCTTCAACTCATATTTCAATTCGATGATATCAGGAGATTCAGGAATCAGGACTATAATGCGTTTTCACATTTCCAAAGATCTTCAAGAACAGGGCATAACAACTACTAACTAAACATTTAGAAACTTCATCCGCTAACGTTAATTGATTATCTATATATATATATATATATATAGAACTTACCCTGTATTGAATTCAAATCCCAGACAGGTTGGAAGCCTCACACAAAGCTGACCTCCATTCTTGAACCTTCCCCAAGGCATTTCTTGAACCTGTCTTCGTGTGCAATCATGGCTTTGCCATACCTGTTTCTCTGGTGGCGTACATCGGAAGGTTCCACTTTGTAAAAGATTGGCAAAACATGTTGGTTCATTTGCTTCCTGCAGTCGAGGATCTTGACAAGCTCATCAAGGCACCATGAAGAAGACGCGTAATTCTGAGAGAAGACAACAATCGAAATCCTTGACTCTTCAATAGCGGTAAGCAGAGCAAGAGAAATGTGTTCCCCTCTCCTCAGTTTCTCATCATCCATGAATACGTCGAATCCCCTTCGGCACAAAGCATCATAGAGATGACTCGCAAATCCTTGGCGGGTATCTTCGCCTCTGAAACTCAGGAAAATATCATGGCTATATTTGGGTTCTCCGGTGACTTGCAGTTGCAACTGTTGCGAAACCGCTTCTGGGACATCATCATCGGCATCGTGGGCGTTTCTGCGAAACCGTTTCGGCGGAAGCGTTTCTGGGAACTGGGATGATGATGGGTGTTTTCGCTGCGCCATGGCTTGAAGGACTGTGAAGCACAGTTGGTACTACCTTGTTGTTGCTGACAAGTGCGAACACGGCCTCCTCCTAACTCCTCGATCAAGAACAATCTACAGCGGCTATAATCAGGGTACTGATTCGTTAGTGGTTGGGGATTCTTTCTTTCTTTCTTTCTTTTTTTTTTTTGTGAATTTTTAAATTATTTATAAATATGAAAACCAAGTACTTTAGGTTGTCTTTTTAAAAAAATTAATTGCTCTGCAACCTTGATGATGTCTGGCGATCAAATTTACTCTGAACTAAACTTACTCTTAAACGTTTAGAGCTTCCAGAGTCTATGTCTTTTTTTTTTTACTTGCTTTTTTCTTTTCGCCCATCAAAAGTGTAATTTAAAGTGCAGATAATAGCCATTATGATCAGGATATAGCTCCTCAACCAAGCGCAGCAGATGAAAATGACATTTTCAAGATTAAAATATCTTAGTGATAATGACATTTTTATATTGTCAATGATATCGTGACAATCTATGTATTAATGCTTGACCAAGAACAAGAAAGTGGGACTGGAAAACTTTCGGTTTTAAATTTGGAAGGATATGATTCCCTCGGCCTTGGCCTGTAATTGATTATAAATGCCAAAAGATGTCAAGTGTCAACATTTAATCACCTTTTCAATTTTTTTCAACAAAGTTTCAGAGGTGTCGATTCACTTTATTATTCGTGTTGTTTAATTTATTCATTCTTTCTTTTAAAGGAAAAAAAGCATAATGGATGCTTTGTGAACTTAATTGAGGAATATGATTTGTTTAATTATTGAAATTTAGACTATATATGGTTATATAGGTCGGGTATAGTTTCAAACCCATGTATATAATATGTATAAAATATTTATAATATTTGTTTTACAATTTTAGATCATATAATTTAAAATTAATATTAGTTATTGAAAAATTGATAATGTTTGATGTATTTGATTTTTTGTTTTCAGATTATTAAAAATCAGTTTAGATTTTATCATTTTATTTACCGTTCTATCTGCTGTATAATTTAAAAGGCTTTATTAGTTGAATAAAGTGAGATGAATTTCCGTCTCTAATTCTGCAGTAACACGTGGTGTAAATGTTGTCGACAATATTCAATCCCTCCTCTCTTGTTCGTTCGAAGAGGGACTATCTTGTTCTGTTTTCTACTTTCTCGGGAAAGTATGATGTCTGGGACGGGGGATAATTGCTGTCCTTTCTGGTCTGTTTCTTTTTTTTTTACCCTGCTAGTGCTATGAGATGATATGATATATAGGCTTAATTAAAAGCATTTCCTTCCTTAATCATGTTAAACTGAGGTTCGTTCATAGGACGCAAATACGTTGGAGTTTGATGGCCTTTATTATGAGATTTTGATCAAGGACCTCAGTACTAGCTTTGTATTGCTCTACATAAATTGTTCTATTTATTGCATTTTGCCGTTTTCTATGGAGAGGAAGTGGAAAAATTGATATTTTCTTTCTGGGTATCTGACGTTGACTTTGTTTTTTTTCTTTTTTTTCTTTTTGTTTTTTCCCCTCGAGGGTGACTCTGTTTTAGTAGGTTGCTTCGCAGTAAATGGGTCATGCATTCTACTGTGCTGTTGTGTATAGCCTTTCTCGAGGCTTGTACTACAGCTTATCTGAAGTAAGATACTAATTGGCTGCTGAAATAAGCAAATAATGGATGGGCGGAAAGATGGGTTCGAAGCCAGGGTGCTGCAGATTTTAACTGCAAAATGGATGCTTTGCGTTGCAAGTTCTGACTGACAAATCCTATTACATATATCTGCGAGTTTCTTACCAGTAATACTAATTTGGACTCAGTAGAGCATGCTGGCTTCTTGTCCATGGCGCTGGATCAAGTTGTTCTCTGTTCCAAATAAAGGACAAAAAAAAAAAGAAAACTAATCATAAATAAAAAAAAGACTCCAATACGTTTGCCTTTGGTTGAATTCGATGTTTCATTGCATACTGCAGATCTTAAGAATTGTTTAAAGTGGAAATTTTATTGAATGAAAGAATAATATTTATATTCATTTTCGGAAAATTAGAGAGTATTTTCTTTTACAGATCATGACTGACAGCTTGAAGGGAAAGAAAATTGGTTTGTTTTTTTCTGCATCCCGTGTTGGTCCCTGTCAACTATTCGCATCAATTTTAGTGGAGTAATACAATGAAACATCTTCAGAAGGCGACTTTAAGTTGACATCCAGCTCAAATGAAGCTTTTTGTAGAAATAATTTAGAACAAAAAATTAGTGTAGAGAGGAAACAACTGATAACAGTGATTAGTTAGTTCATCAAATTAAATACACAGTCTAAATAATTATGTAATTAGAAATAATAAATCATGTAATGAATAAATAGCATGCATTCTGTAAAAATGAGAAATATTATTTAGTCTAAAAGAAAAGACAGAATACTTTGGCTTCCTGGTAAATTTACATGTCATCAAATTTTTAATAAAAAATTAAAAATTATCCATTGCTGTTCTTTTTTTTTTTTAGTCATCTTCAATTCTTTGAAACTCCTCTCGGCATATCAATTCTACAACCCACCATTGAAACTCCTCCCATCATCGAATCTGTGCCTTCAAACTTGTAAAGTTTGCTCGAGATCTTAACACTCTGAGAAAGTCTTGCATTGATTCGAAACGGGAATCCTTCTCCACCGTTACGCATTGGGCGCGTTGGGTGCCAAGAAGAAAAGCAAAGTTAAGAGATACGAAGTTAAAGAAAAAGCTTTCCACTGTTCAAGATTTTGCTGATGGGCTAATTTCTAGATGACTCACAAGAATTTGGTATTACTGTAATGTGTGTTCTTACACGGTGAGGCTTCCGTTATTACCTCTAGAATTTTAAAAGTGATTTGTTTGAATTATATCAACTTGAATTTTATTAGGTAGATCATAAGACACTACGTACTTTTGGATTCAACTGGCAAATTTATTGAGTAAACATGTAAGTTTAGTTACAAAATTTCAATTAAGAAATGAAAGAGAATGTGAAAGTCATCTGATTTTTTTTTCCTTGCTAGTGGAACTGAAAGATGTGTAGAAATTTATATGCAAAAAAAAAAAATTTACTGCTTCTCCAATCATTCATAGTAGTTGCTGATTATCTTTGATTTTTCTATTTAACCTTTTTCTAATTTATTTAGCAAAACACTAATTACACATAATGACATTAATTAAAAATTAATTTGCCTGCCACTTCATTTGAGCAAATTAAATTTGGACAACAAATTCTGACTCAGTAACAACACTCAACTAAAAATTTTTTACATAAGAGATTTATACTGGTTCAATTCTAATGTAAAAATTATATCTAGTCCTCAGTTGAAAATGAAATTTATACTACTTCGCATTAATTTGCCATAACAAAGATGGAAGATATTGAAGTTTTGACTACGCACTAAGATTTGTGTTCTTATTCTATGATGAAATACGATGCTAATATATGCCAGCAGCAAAAATTACATACGTTGCATGGGTACATGAGTGGCTGCCTAGTCTCACAGTTCTACATCAAAACTATGATTGAGATTCCAGAAAATTACAGAGTTCACATAACATCTGCTGGTTAGGCTTACTACAGTTTAAGCCAAAAATTAACAAGCATGCTTGATACGAACAGAGAGAGAACTACAATAGACGAAACTATCACAAGACCAGGAAACTTTACATTAAAAAAAAAAAAAAACTCATTCGCAGCAAACATGAAGGAGATGGCATGGAGATCATCCAGATTCAGATCATCACATTTGTCCACTATATATATGGTAGGTCTTGCCCAATAACATGACATACCAAAATCCCCCAAAAGAGTCTCCAAATAAACAATCCCCAAGGAAAGTAAGAAACACTCTTTTCTTCAATTCAGCCACTTATTTGAAATCGTTACCAGTAAAAGTAATCAATGGAATTGAGAAATGTGAGTTCCCATAGGGACTTCGATGTTGTACCACTTGCTCAAGAAGAAACCACCAAGATTGAACCATATTGGCATCAGAGATGTGATAATAAGTGCAAGTGAGACTAAGGTCTCTTTTTTGGATTAATATTAATATATCATACGGCAAACTTGCCTTCTACAAATAATCTTTCCAGAGCAGCTTGTGAACCTTTAAGCTTAATAGGCTCCGAAGTCGTGGGGACCGTAGTAGAGTTTTTGGGATCAAAACACTTGAATTGGATATGCTCCAAGTTTGCTTGTGGCTTGTATACATAAACTGCAGAGTACTTCACGGTCAAACCTGATAAGTCTCTACACTTGGCTTGTATCTCAACGTCATTCCAATCATGCACCAGTAACGCATCAAGTTCCTGCCAGTCTTCTTCCTCAAAACTACCTCGTGGTGTCCACAATAACATGTTGCCTTGTACAACAGGACCAATGGAATTACAGATTGAAGACGAAGAATTGTTTTGCCTGGTTACTAGATGACCATTAATGCGCAAGCTGACCGAGAAATCGTCCCGTACACCTCTCGCCCTCACATTGCCTTTCCCAAAGGAAAATGCCAAAAGCAACGACAGGGAACTTTCCAGAGATGGAAAAAGAGACGGTCCCACCATCGCAATGATGGTGAAACCAATCTGGAATTGGTGATTCTGGCATCGTAATTTCCAACTCATTGTCCTCTTTCAAAACCTGAGACATCAAAACAACAGTAACCACGATATTTGTGAGATTAAAAATAATACAGATTAAGATATACCATAAATTAAAGCAAATCAATAATACACGTGATTATTAATAGAGATTATTATTACTTAGTAAATGAGCAATATATCATTGAGCATGAAGCATTTGAAAATAATGATTTAATATGTAGAATTATTTATTGTTTTGGTTAACAATTTGTAGAAATATTTAATGACCCAATTTTTGTTTTTTAATATCATAATAAGGACGTGATAACCGTATCTGCGTTAGTATATACCTGCAAAGATGCACACATACGCTAGCATCATAACGAAAAAAATAGAATAAAATAAAGAAAAGAAAACGAAATAGAAGAACCTGGGACCATAAACGGCTTGATGACTCAGTTGTTAATGATGTACAATTCCTAGCATTTATTTTCTTCAAATTTGATGGAATCTCTGGAATGTGTTGAAGCTTCTTGCAGTTACTCACATCAAGTAACTCCAACTTATCATGTTGTTCAATGCATTGTGGGAGGGAAACGAAATCGTTCCCTGATAGATATAACATGCTTAAGTTTGTAAAACAATTAAGAATGAGGCGAAGATCTGCATCTAAAAGACCACAGTTTCAGGAGAGTGAAGCCGAAATAACTTTGGGGCAAGCAAATTACCGCTGAATGACTCTCTTGCATTGGTTTTACTTGTCCCAAACATTCCTTAGGGAACTTCCGATAAAATTGGAATGATAGTTGTCTCAAACATTTTCTAATTGATTTTCGAATGTGGGGACTAGGTTTGAAATGAAACCAAGCAAGGTTTTGCAACATGAAAAAGTTACTTGGTAGTTCCCTTAGCCTTGTGATTGAACGCATTTCCAATTGGGAAAGTCTTGTAAGATTACCAAAAGAATGTGGCAGCTTTTGAATAGCAGTGTCGTTGGCCCTAATGAGTGATAGAGCATCCATCTTTCCCATTATATCGGGGAAGTGATCAAGGCACACGCAACCATCGAGGTAAAGAGACTTGAGAGATGCCATCTGGATTTGACGTGGAAAGCTTGTAAGTTTGATGCAACGACTCACATCTAAAACCATCAGCTTATTTAGATATCCGACAGAATCGTGAACCTCGATCAGATTGTAACACTTGTTAACTTTCAATTCTCTTAAATTTGGGACTCCAGACATATCAGGTATCTGAGCAATGGAGTCACAGTCTGAAAAATCCATCATTGTCAAATATTCAAATTTCTGCAGGAGTAAAATTTAAGTAAAATAATTAGCACTGCTATTCAATGATATAGATTTTGAGGCAAATCATAAACTAAATGTAACATTAAATGTTTAATTGTAAAAGCAAAACACATACCTTGAATGGTTCAGTCAGTGTGAGACGACTGTGGCACAAGTTGAAGACAACAATTTTCCTGGGATAAAAACCTCGTGGTAAAGACTCTGAAGGGTACTCCTTCCAATCAAGCAACCTTAAAGTATTTGGAAGATGAGAAGGTCCGGTGGAAAAGCATGCATTGTTAATGATGACAATTCTGAGATTATCCATCTTCTCAAAGGCAGTACCACTCCATTCTACTTCCTCTCGTTCAGGAGGATCAAGCATTATTCCTTGAATATTACTACTTCCCTTTAAAACAAGCAAGGTGAAGTAACATGAATTAAATGTTGCCAATGTTACATGAAAACTATAATCTATAAGAAAGAAAATAATGATCAGGATCTTACTGAGTTTCCACTTAGTACTTCAATGACATCTTCATGAAACCATAATCTGCTGCGTGCACCAGGTTTTAGTGGTGCCTCTTGCCTAACAACCTCTTTGCCCATATCCTGTATTAGATCATGCATCCTCAATTTCCCACCTTCAATGGATATGAGCGATTTATCAACAAGTACTCCAATACCAAATTTTGGGTAGAAACCACACCCATCTAGTATGCTTTCCACATATTCCAATTTTGCCCTTTGAAGAAACAGGCAATGTCCAGAAAAATATCCTTTTCATTGCAATCCAAGCTATCGTAGCTTATTCTAAGTATACTTTGAATATCTTTATGTGGAATCTTCTCATATTTATTCAATGCACACTTCCATTCGTCCAAATCTTTACCAATCAAGTTAGAGCCTATTACTTTTAAAGCCAACGGAAGGCCCTTAGCAAAATGCACTGCATGTTTGGACACATCTTCGTAGCCTATTTGGAGGATGGCTCATTTTGAAGGCAATCCGAACAAAAGAGTTCAAGAGAGTCATGATCATTTAGCACCTTCATTTCATATCTGTTTTCAACTTGATGAGCGTTTAGCAAATGTTTATCTCTTGTTGTTATAATGATCCGACTACCAGGACCAAACCAATCACATTTTCCAGCCAATTTTTCTAATTGCTCAATTTTATTGACATCATCAAGCACCAAAAGCAACTCTACGATGGCAAAGCCTCTCTCTTATCATAGAGGCACCTTCATCAACATTGCTCAACTTAACACTATCATTCACAAGTGCCTTGGATAAAAGTGTCTCTTGGAGATGCACTAGGCCCATAAATTGATTTGATCTTTCTCTAATGTCAGCAAGATAACATGCACCTTCAAATTGATCAGCAATCAAGTTGTATAGAGCTTTGACAAGTGTTGTTTTCCCTATTCCTCCAATTCCATGAATTCCCACCATGCAAACAGTA
>NSJW01000179.1:0-140594 GCA_019955255.1 Castanospermum australe
TAGATTTAATATTTAGGTTGATTAACCCAAGGGACTTAAAATCAAAACAGGTTGAAGTGAACACTGTGCGATGGCATGAGTGAAACGTCAAGAGTTTGATTAAATGCAGGTGATTGTCTAGTAGAGAGGGTTCCTATATGAATGCAGGGATTCCGATTTATTTAGGGTCAACCACGAGATTCAGTAATTCTTTATCCAGTGACGGATGTCCTTGAAACCTCAATTCTGGGTTGGTTGATTGCTTTTAAATTGTTAATTTCGTTTTATCTCTTGCTTTTAATTTTAATCGAATTAAAACCCCCCCTATTTATTGTTTTGTTTTTAATTGAGTGATTTAGTTCTATGTAAAAATCCTTGGGAGACGATCCAGGTTGTCCTATATTACAAATTTCTTTATAAGCCTGGTTAATTTGAGTGAGTTCGACAGTTCACGTCAAATTTTGCGCCGTTGCCGGGAATTTTTACATTGTTCTTTTGATCTCAAATTATTGCATATTACAGCAGATTAGAGTAGAGTAGCTGCATTTCATTTTATTCCTTGTTCCACACTTGAGTAGAGTTAGAGTAGCTTAGTAGTGTCGAAAGTGTCGCAAGTATCGCATAATTGGACTAACCTGTGGAGTTAGGTGCTGAGGCTTGAGTATCCAAAGTTTATCACCATCCTGAGCAAAACTAACCCTTATGGGGTTAATCTTGGGTCAAAATCTCAAAATTCCTTCATCTGGTTTGAGTTTTCTTGCTAAATTCCATCGTTTAGACCACTTTTTCAATTTTTTTTTATTTTTCGTGATTTTTTAAAAATAGCCAAAAAAATTATAGAAAATCAAAAATACATTTTAGAATTTTACTGTGGTGGTCCCATAATTTTTAAAATTCATTTGATAGTGTTTTCTGATTTTATTTTGGCTAATTTCTTAGTGTAGTTTACATATTTTGTATGCTGTTAGTGTTTTTGCCTGTTATGCCTTATGCTGTATGACTAGGAGTAGTAACAATACACATGACCTGATTGCTTTTGATCCTGAAATAGAGAGAACATTGTATGTTGTTAGAAGGGCTTCTAGGCTAATCATAGGATTGTTACTGCACTTGATCCTGAGTCTGAGCATATTCAGCATATTGAGCATTCTGATTCTGTTCCATCTGTTAATTTTCCTAGTTCTTCTAATAGTGTAGATTTTACTTATTCTAGTAATAGTTTTCATTAATTCTGAGAGCATGGACAATAGAACTTTAAAGGAATTGGCTGCACCTGACGTTAACTATCAACCCTTGTGCATCCAATATCCTGATCTTTGATGCTGACTTTGAGCTTAAATCTGGTCTTATCCATTTGCTTCCCAAGTTTCATGGTCTTGCAGGTGAGGATCCACATAAGCATTTGAAGGAGTTCCATGTGATTTGCAGCACAATGAAACCACAAGGAATTGATGAGGAGCATATTTAAATTGAGAGCTTTTCCTTTCTCTCTAGATGGAAGAGCTAAGGACTGGCTGTACTATCTTCAACCCTCATCCATTGGAAGCTGAATGACATGAAAGAGATTATTTCTGGAGAAGTTTTTCCCAGCCTCAAGAGCCACTGCAATAAGAAAGGAGATATGTGGCATAAGGCAAGCAAATGGAGAGAATTTGCATGAATTACTGGGAGAGGTTCAAAAGGCTATGTGCAAGCTGTCCACACCACCAGATATCTGATCAGTTGCTGATAGTATACTTTCTATGAAGGCTTGTTACCCATGGACAGAAATATGGTGGATGCAGCCAGTGGTGGAGCTTTAGTGATAAGACACCTGCTGCGGCCAGAGAATTGATAGCAAACATGGCAGCTAATTCCCAACAATTTGGCACTAGAGCAACCAGCAGTGGGGTGTTCTCAATTCAAGCACCCCCAGTCCAGTATCACAGTGCCCAGAAACCAGCAGTAGCGTCCAGTGCAGACCACCAAAGACTGGAAAATAGACTAGACGAATTGACCTCATTAGTAAGGCAATTGGCAGTGACACAAAACAGTGCATTCTCCTACTCCACAGATAAGCAACCATGTGGTATCTGTTCTGAATCCACTCCACCCCACTGATGCTTGCCCAACTCTGCAAGAGGACACCTCTCTAGACCAATCAGTAGCTGCAGCAGGAGTCTTTTCCTGGAAAGCCACAGTATCAACAGCAACATAATCCATTTTCAAACACTTATAATTCTGGCTGGAGAGATCATCCAAACTTAAGGTGGAACTAGAACCAGAACCAGATTCAGAACCAGAACCAGCAGAATTTTCCACAATACCAACATAGGCAGTTTCCACAGCATAAACAGAATTTCTAACAGTTTGCACCTCCACAGGCAGTGCAACAGCAGCCACCAGCCCACACAGCAGACCAGTAGTGGTCCTTCACTGGAAGATTTGGTGAAGCAGCTTGCAACGAACAATTTGCAATTCTAGCAGAGAACTGAATCTTTCCATTCAGAATTTGCAAACTCAGATTGGGCAGTTAGCAACATCACTGAACCAGCTCCAACCCCAAGGATCTAACAACTCTCTTCCTTCACAGATAATTCCTAATCCGAAGGGGAATGTCAGTGATATATCCCTAAGGTCTGGCAAGCAACTAGAAGAGCCCAAGCAAGCTGCAGTTGAGGCTGAAACCAACCCTAGAAAAAGGAGAAGACTAATGCTAAGAAAAGTGAAACATTGAAGCAAGGCAATGATGAGTCTGAAACCCCCATCCCTCTACCTTTCCCTCAGAGAGCCCTTCAATCCAAAAAGTTGGCAGAGAAAGCACAAGAGAATGAAATCCTAGAGATGTTCAGAAAAGTTGAAATTAATATCCCTCTCTTAGACGCGATCAAGCAGATTCCCAAATATGCCAAATTTCTGAAGGAGTTATGTACCAACAAGAGGCGACTGAAGGGGAATGAGCGAGTGAGCTTTGAGCCAGAATGTGTCAGCACTCATCCAGCCCATGCCTAAGAAGTGCAAAGATCCAGGGACGTTTACTATTCCTTGCATAATTGGAAATTGTAAATTTGATGATTGCATGTTAGACTTAGGTGCTTCCATAAATGTTATGCCTGAATCTGTTTATAATTCTCTTGGCTTCAGTCCTTTGCGTGCTACTGGTGTTGTTATCCAGTTACCTAATAGGAGTAACGCTCACCCTGCTGGTCTGATTGAGGATGTTTTAGTTAGAGTAAATGAATTAATATTCCCTGCTGATTTTTACATTTTAGAGATGGAGGGTGAGTCTCCTAGCAGTGGACCCCCGATTATTCTCGGGAGGCCTTTCTTGAAAACAGCTAGGACTAAGATAGATGTGCATTCTGGTACTCTTTCCATGGAATTTGGTGATAGTATTGTGCATTTTAATATCTATGATGCCATGAAACATCCTACGGAAGAGCATTCAGTTTTATGCATTGATATGTGATTGATGATGTGGTTGATTATGTTTATGCTAAATTGTGTGTTGATTATCCAGATTTTGCATCTGTTAATGACGCTGTTGTTTGTGGTTGTACTGATAATGAATGGTGCCCTGTTTGCACTGAATTTTCATGCTTTTCTAGTTTTTGCGATGCACTAGATAGTGATGGTGATTCTGATTTAAGTGGGGATTCTGACTTGCTTGGGGATGTTAATTCTGATGTGAACATTGTGCAGTCCGGGCAAAAGTTCTGCTTCCTTAAATTTATTTTCAGGCACTACAGGTTCAACTGATGTACATGCTGCAGAATTGGTGCAACCCACCAAGCTTCTTCCCTCTACTGAGCAGCCACCTAAGTTGGAGCTGAAATCTCTACCTGATCACTTAAAATATGCCTTCTTGGAGGAGAATGAGCAGCTGCCAGTCATTGTGGCAAGAAACCTTCTACCTGATCAAGAGGAGCAGCTGATGAGATTATTGAAGGAAAATAAGAAGGCGATTGGTGGACTTTAGCTGATATGTTGGCATTAGCCCTTCCATGTGCATGCATCGAATTTCATTGAAGAGGGTGCTAAGCCAGTGAGGCAACCTCAGAGGCGCCTGAATCCCCTTATTCTAGATGTGGTGAAGAAGGAAGTGACTAAGCTCCTGCAAGCTGACATTATCTACCCTATCTCTGACAGCCAGTGGGTCAGCCCAGTTCAGGTAGTCCCCACAAAGTCTGGAGTGACTGTAGTGGCCAACCAGAAAAATGAGCTAATTTCCACAAGAGCTCAGGACAGCTGGAGAGTCTGCATAGACTACCGAAAGCTCAACCAGGCCACCCGCAAGGATCACTATCCTTTACCCTTTATTGATCAGATGTTGGAGCGGTTGGCTGGCAAGTCTCACTATTATTTCTTGGATGGCTACTCAGGGCTACTTCCAAATCCATATTGCACCAGAAGATCAAGAGAAGACTACCTTCACATGCCCCTTTGGAACATTTGCTTACAGAAGGATGCCTTTTGGACTCTGCAATGCGCCTAGAAACCTTTCAGCGGTGCATGGCAAAACATCTTTTCTGAATTTTTAGAGGATTGCATGGAAGTATTTATGGATGATTTTACTGTGTATGGGTCTTCTTTTGATGCATACTCGGGTAGTTTGGCTAGAGTCTTGAATAAATGCATTGAGACCAATCTTGTGTTGAACTTTGAGAAATGTCATTTCATGGTTGAGTCAGGGATAGTTTTGGGACACGTTGTGTCTAGAAAGGGTATTGAGGTAGATCCTGCTAAGATAGATGTTATTTCTGCTTTACCTTACCCTGCGTCTGTGCGGGAAGTACGTTCTTTTCTTGGTCATGTAGGATTCTACCAGTGCTTCATCCAGAACTTTTAGCAAGATTGCCCGGCCCCTGTCCAACCTTCTGCAGCACGACATAAATTTTGTGTTTGATGATGAGTGTAAGTCGGCCTTTAATCATTTGAAGCGCTGCTTGACCACAACTTCGGTGATCCAGCACCAGATTGGTCTCTTCCATTTGAGCTGATGTGCGATGCCTCCAACTATGCTGTTGGTGCAGTTCTTGCTCAGCGGGTCCAATAAGGCTCCTCATGTCATTGCCTATGCCTCCAGACTTTGGATTCTGCCCAGTCTAATTACACAACCACTGAGAAAGAACTTTTGGCTTTAGTTTTTGCACTTGATAAGTTTAGGTCATATCTGCTAGATACTAGGGTGATTGTCTTTTCTGACCATGCAGCCTTGACGTTTCTTTTGAAAAAGGCAGATGCTAAGCCTCGACTTATTCGGTGGATGTTATTGCTCAAGAATTCGACATTGAGATTAAGGATAGAAGTGGAGCAGAGAACTGGGTAGCTGATCACTTGAGTCGGATCACTCACCATCCTTCTGACCTCTCTCCCATTCGGGATGATTTTCTTGATGAGCAGCTTTTACAGCTGCAGGTAAGCTTCTATGGTATGCTGACTTGGTAAATTATTTTGGTTGCTGGTGTTTTACCTGCTGATTCCACTAGGGTCCAGACTCTGAAATTGAAAAGTGAATCTAAATACTATGTTTGGGATGACCCTTATTTGTGGAGATTCTGTAATGACCAAGTAATTAGGAGATGTGTACCTGATAATGAGTTTCATTCCATTTTACATTTTTGCCATGCTTCTGCCTGTGGTGGTCACTTTGGACCCCAAAGAACTGCTAGGAAAGTGTTAGATTCTGGTTTATTTTGGCCTTCCTTGTTTCATGATTCATATCTATTTTGCAAGTCATGTGAGAACTGTCAGAGGGTAGGGAGTATTTCCCGTAGGCATGAGATGCCCCAGCAACCTATACTGTTTTGTGAAGTTTTTGATGTTTAGGGTATTGATTTTATGGGTTCATTTCCTGTTTCCCATGGTTTTACTTAGATATTGTTAGCTGTTGATTATGTCTCAAAATGGGTTGAGGCGAAAGCCACACGGACTGATGATTCTACTGTGGTTGCAGATTTTGTCAGGTCTCACATTTTTTGCAGGTTTGGTGTTCCTAGAGTTATTATCAGTGACCAGGGCTCTCATTTTTGTAACCGAAGCATGATGCTTTATTACGGAAGTATGGAGTGATTCACAAGGTTGCCACAGCATACCACCCACAGACCAATGGCCAAGCTGAAATCTCGAACAGAGAGATTAAGCAAATCCTTCAAAAGACTGTTAACTCTAACCGGAAAGATTGGAGCAAGAGGCTAGATGACGCTTTGTGGGCATATCGGACTGCCTACAAGACTCCGATTGGGATGTCTCCCTATCGGCTTATCTTTGGTAAGGCATGTCATCTTCCGGTAGAGTTGGAACATCAGGCATATGGACCATTAAGCAGTGGCAACATGGATTTGGCCCAGTCGGGGGTGGAGAAGAAGTGCAATTGCAAGAACTGGAAGAGCTTAGATTGGATGCCTATGAGAGTTCGCGTTTATACAAGGAAAAACAAAGCATTCCATGATAAGCAAATCCTGAGAAAAGATTTTTGTGGGCCAGAAAGTCCTCTTATTAACTCCCCGTCCAAATTTATCCTGGTAACTTAGATCTAGATGGGATGGTCTTTTGTGATTACTAATGTTTTTCCTTTTGGTGCAGTGGAACTGTGTGATGAGCGGACCAGGATACTTTTACAGTGAATGGACATCGCCTTAAGCATTTTTATGAGGGACCCCAGCAGCAGCCAATAGAGGCAGAGATTAGGCTCACTGATGCACGTACCCTCCCTTAGGGGATAGGGAGTCTTCTTCCTCTTTTCTCTATTTTTCTTTTCTTTGCATTTTTAATTTCAACTTTGATTGTATAAACAAGATTTGCGAATTACAGTTTGAACCCTCCTGTGATAATTGTTGAGATTACATACTCAATTGGATATTTGTTTTTGATGATCATTCTGGTTGACTGAATTTCTCAACTCTTGATTATCTGACTTGGTAGTTGATTTTTGATGCTGATGCGTGCTGGTATTGACCATTGTCAATTTTGGGCCTGGTGAATGGAATTTATTTCTGCCATTCTTCTTCTGTGCTTCTGCTCATGATTTGTTCTCTAGAACTTGCCCTTTTCTTTTTGAAACTGCATTTTTCACTGGCATGCATAAATAGATAGAGGCCTTCTTTCTTTTATTTACCACTTTGGCCGATAGCTATCCTTTGCATTATATTCCTATTGGTTAGCCCCTTCGTGCCTTTTGTATCATCCTTGTCTTAGCCACATTATAAGCCTAAGCGTAAAACCATTTTATTCCGCACCTTGGAAATTATAAGCATTGTTTCACCTTAGTGTTGTGTTTAAGTGTGAGGGTTCCAGCTGTGCAACATTTAAGTGTGGGGGGAGGTATCCGATGCTAATTGTCATTGCATTAGTTTGTCATTGTGCTGTGTAATAATTGGGAATCTTTCTCAAAAAAAAGAAAAGAGAGATGAAAAAAAAAATATGAAAAAAATGTATATATATGAAAAAAAAAGTCAATTTGAGAAAAATTTGGTGTAACAATGAGTTGTGGGGAAGGAAAAGAGTTTTGTTGAAAAAGGCGACTTGTTTGTAAAAGTGCATTTCATTTAGTTGGTTTTGAGCAAACCTTTGTGTTTCTTGACTAATGCTCTTTTAAATTTCTTGGGTGCTTAGCCTTTCATTTTCCAAACTTGTCCATGCCTTCACCATAGCCCATTACAACCATGAATAATAAGTCCTCTTGATTTGTGCATGCATGTGTTTTGAGTAATGGAGAAGTAGAATTTGAGCAAGCTTATGGTAGGGCAATTTTCTTGAGTGGAATTTGAGTGATACACTTGCTACCTTATACACTTGAGAGATTGATTGAGAGCATACCTTGAGAGGTCATGTTGCGTGATTAGCATCATCAATTGAGATTGTCATGTTTTATAATTTGAGATGAAGAAATTTCTATCATGATTGGTTGATCTTTTGAAATTTTGTGTTTCTTATTCAGTTTTTGCATTCTTGACAATGTTAGAAAGGAGAGGTTTATCTTTTAGTCTTTATTTTTGTTTTATCATTTCTTTAGTTTTGTTTTGAGTTTTTAATTTTGCCCAGGAGTGCAAAAGGATAAGTGTGGGGGCATTTGATAATTGAATTTTATCACACTTAATTATTGCATTTGATTAATATTTTAGGGCTGTTTAGTGTGTAATTAATGATTTTTGGTCTAAATTGAGTTTTGGGCTTTTAATTGGATTTAATTCATTTTCGTGTTATTTTTTCAAATTTATACTATTCCAGTATTTTGATCATAACTTTTGTTATAGGTATCCGATTAACCTCATTCTTATTTCGTTTTGCAGATAACTCAAAGAGCTACAAATGGTATTAGAGGCTTGAAGGCCAAATTCGGACAAGAAGGCAGTCAAAATTGGAGCCAAAGTCAGTCACGAAATCTAGAGCTATGTTTAGTTAATTGTGCTTAACTTTGTAATTAGGAGTCCAAATTACATGGGACCAAAGCCATTAGTTATGTTTTTAATTTGGGCCAGTTTTGGAGCCCTGACCCTGTTTAGTTTTAGGTTTAAATAGCAGATTAGGGTAACATGAACAACAGCTTTTGATTTTGGAGAAATTTCAGATCTACACCTCTTCTCTTTTCTCTCATCTTGTTCATCTTGTTCTTCTTTTTCTTTCCTTTTCGTTTTCTGTTTTTTCCAGTCATGGTAGGCTAACTTTCCATTCAATCAACTCATGAGTTGAGGATTTTGCTGTTGAATCCAGAGGACCCGTGCTCTCCATGAACTGAATCCGTTTTTCTTCTCCCTTTACTCGAATTGAGTAACACGATTGTGTACGTTGAATCCGAGCGGATGAGGTTTGTCCATGAGGTTTGTTTATGATTTCTGTATTTTGATCATCTAGGGGAAGGGATTAAATGTTAGATTTAATATTTAGGTTGATTAACCCAAGGGACTTAAAATCAAAACAGATTGAAGTGAAACACTGTGCGATGGCATGGGTGAACACGCCAAGAGTTTGATTAAATGCTAGGTGATTGTCTAGTAGAGAGGGTTCCTATATGAATGCAGGGATTCCAATTTGTTTAGGGTCAACCACGAGATTCAGTAATTCTTTATCCAGTGACGGATGTCCTTGAAACCTCAATTCTGGGTTGGTTGATTGCTTTTAAATTGTTAATTTCGTTTGATCTCTTGCTTTAATTTTCTCTTGCTTTAATTTTAATCGAATTAAAACCCCCCCTGTTTATTGTTTTGTTTTTAATTGAGTGATTTAGTTCTATGCAAAAATCCTTGGGAGACGATTCAGGTTGTCCTATATTACAAATTTCTTTATAAGCCTGGTTAATTTGAGTGAGTTCGACAGTTCACGTCAGTCAGCCAACCAAGATAGGAATCAGGATAAACCTATAATATGTCCAACTAGTTTTTGCATTTCTTTAACTCCAAAAGCACACTTCTTTGGATTCAATTTCATGTTATGCTTCCTCAACTGCTCAAAGATTTCTACTAAGTCGATGCAATGATCTCTTAAGCTAGATGGTTTGGCAATCATATCATCAACAGAAACTTCGATGTTTCACCCCATTTGCTCAAAAATATGTTATCCACCAGTCATTGATAAATAGCTCTTGCATTCTTCAAACCAAAAGGCATTACTTTATAGTAGTAATTTGCATTATTAGTGATAAAGGCAATCTTCTTTTCGTCGACTAGGTGCATTTTGATTTGGTTGTAGCCTTAATAGAAATCCATGAAACTTAAATACTAATAACTCTGAGCTTATCAATGGTTGGAAGAGAATACCAAGTTTTTGAGCATGCTTTGTTCAAGTTGTTGAAGTCAATGCACATCCTCTACTTGCCATTTCTTTTCTTCAACAACTCAACATTAGAAAGCCAAGTGGTATATTGATTTTTTCTTTTCTACTCCTAACCTTCCTTTCTTTTGTTCTACGAGCTTAACCTTGGGATCAAGGGCTAACTTTTGGGAAATGAAGTTTTGATCTATCCCTAGCATGTCTCATGGTGAGTAAGCAAAGATATCTACTTTCTCTTGCAATAGTATTGTTAAATTCTGAACAAGCTTGATGGATAGGTTGTCTCCTATCTTTATGACTTGTCTTAGGGAAGGATTGAAAGAGACATTCTATTGGTTACCCTTGGGCAAAGGTCTTTTCTCCATAAAGTCGCCTTTGAGATTGAGTTCAGCCATGTTTACATGGTGCCTCTTTGAAGGTGGTTTAATTGATCACCTCTTAGGCTTTTTAGTCTTCAAGCATTCGCGATAGTATTGCCAAGCTTCTACTTAATCGGCATGATTGAACTTGACCAATCTGTGGTTGTTGGAAACTTCATTGTAAGGTATGAATTGAGACGATTGCTTCGAGGCTATTGAGTGATGGTTGACTGAGTATAGTGTTGTAGGGTGTAGCATAATCAATGATAAGATACTTCATCGAGATTCTCTCAGAATTTGGACTTAAGCCAAATGTTGTCAGCAGCTCAACGTACCCTTAAACATCAACTTATTCTTTAGAAAATCCAGCTAGGTTCCTTCTAAAAGGCCTTATCTCGTATTCTGGAATCTATAGCTTCTTAAAAATTCTCCAATACATAATGTCAGTTGAACTTCCTTAGTCAACCAACACCTTTCTAACAATAAAGTTTGCTAAAACAATAGAAATCACCATTGGGTCATCTTGGTTTCTATTTAGGCCTTTGAAATCATCATCAGAAAAAGAAGTGGGAGTTGAACTAACATGATTGCCTAAATGACCCTTAGGTATCTTTTCCTTCCCAAGTTTGATTCACTGTCCTAGCAAAAACTCTAGAAATGATGTTGATGACACCTTTGATTTGTTCACTTTGATTTGGTGGGTCATTCTTCCTTATCCATCCTAAGCCACCCGTCTTGCTTGGTCCTCCATATCTAGGGCTCGAGCTTTTTCTTCAGTAGTCACATCTAAGTCGATTATGGCTCCTCTCTCTTTCTTTGTATACATAGCAACCCAAATGGCCTACTCTGAATAATGCCTCAATTTGGTCTCTCAATGTTATGTATTCTTCTGTTGTATGTTCATAAGACACGTGAAAATCACATCTCTTTGAATTGTTAACATTAGGATCTTGATTGGTTGGAGCTTAAGGAAATCTTAACAATTGATCATAGTAAATTCCCTTAAAGATTTTCTCTCTGCCAATCATGAGTGTAGATCTCAAATCTAGGTGATTGTGAGGATTTCCTCATAATCATCTTCCCCTTGTTCTTTCTCCTACCTCGCTCAAGGTAAGGCTTATCTTGTCCCTCAGGCTCGTTCACCTTTTCTGACATGCTCCTCACCAAAGCTACTTCTTCTATATTGACGTAGCATGTGAAGCATTGATGCATCTTATCAAAGACGCCTAGTGGTTTCTTGGCTAAAGAATCATGAAAAGCTCCCAACCAAAGCCCTAATGTGATAGTGTGCAAGGAAACTGCTATGTCCAGATCCTTGATTTCACTAGCCTCCCTATTGAATTGACCAATAAACTCTTTTAATGTCTCTTGTTTCCCTAGTTTAAGATTGATAAGGCTGGTTGAGGTTTTTTGGTGTGCCAAACTTATAGAAAATTATTTAAGGAACTTGGCAACTAGCTCTGAAAGTCATTAATTGACCAAGGTTTGAGCGAGGAGAATGGGAAAAGTCTTCATTTCTTGTAAGTGCTGGGGAAAGCTCGACATCTAATAGGGTCAGAGTTCTTGGCCAAGCATCACTGAGTTAAAGATATCTAGGTGCTCCTAAAGGTCAGTTGGCCATCATACAACGCCAAAGTTATAGGAAGATGAAAGTTTTCTGGGAAAGGAGCAAACATGATGAAGTCTAAAAGAGAATGGGTTAGTATGTATGTGGCTTGGAGGGCATGTCGACCTTTAGTATTCATATGGGATACTTCAGGCTGACTTTGATGTTATGTTTCTTTTCCCTCTTCTTTATTTTCCCATGCTTGTTAGGTCTGCTCATTGAGTTATTGTTGCATATGCTAGATAGTGTCCATTAAGATCTAGACAAGTGCAATGTTTAGGTTGCCTCCCTAATCATTAGGGGTGGTGTTCTGGGTCATGCCATTCGTGTTGGCATCATAAGGGTTTTGTTGCTAGTTGTTCTAGTTGTGGGTTCTCGCCATGGTTGGCAGTGATGTTGCTTTGAATGAAGTAGCTGGTTTTGGGATGTGGAAGGAGAAAGTTTTATCTCTTCCCATAAATGGTACCATATGTTCCTTTCTTGCCCAGGGGGTATAGTTAGAGGAATCACCGAAGTGCCTTCAAGAAATAGTGGCAAGAGTGCTGCAAAAGGCACTTTGATGCCAAAGTCAGAAAGTATGCATGGTGGGTACAATGTTTAAGGTTAGAATGAATATATTTGGTGTAATCCTATAGGTGTGCTTAAATAAGTGTAAACACCATATTTTGTCTAGTCTTTTGTTATTTTATTTTTTATTTGACCTTTAGTAAGATGTTCTAAAAATAAATATTCTAATTTATCTTATCAATTAGTTTTAATTAAAGATAATAGCAATTAATAAAATAATAAAAGAATAGATAAAGTCTAACTCAAATTAAAAATTCCATCGAGATATATTGATTGGAAAGAGATGATTTTCAGATAGGAAAACTTGAGTTTCAAATAAGATTTAGTTTTTATTTAATAGATAGGAATCCCCTTCTATTTAAAGGGAAATGATTAGAGGAAAGGGGCAAAAAAAGAGTACGTATAATTTGTGGACAGTGAGATCAATAAACTTTTAAGTGTAGGTAAATTCCCAATTTTTTTCTAGTGATTATATTCGATCCTAATCCTTTCATGCAGCCATATTCGCCATGAATCTCCTACACAACCCAATCATTCAATTCACTTGCACTTGATTATGATCACCTACATAACACTCACCCACTCACTCTTGCACACACTTGCACGTTCAAATTTTTGAACCCAAGCCTCTTTCATGCCTTGAACAGCACCTACAATCATAGCCATATGTATTGCACATAATCACTTCAGTCATGGCATATAAGCACCTGCACCCACACACTCTCATTTATTTTTTTTTACATAATCACACATATTACCTTCGTTACACCTTGCACTTAATTCACTTTTCACCTTCAATCACACACTTATCTACACTCACGTATAGGCTCCAGCATAATGCAAGCAACCCATGCATATTGTACACACGAACTACATTTACCTCCAAAACCCATCACACATACACGTCCTGCACCAAACCAATATAGCCGAGGTTTCATCAGTCCTCAAAATTCAATCCCATGAAATGACCTTATTGTAATTGATTTTCTATTATTTGTTACATGCTATTTGGTCCTTGTCTTTTTATATGAGTTTTGTTTTATGTATTGTTTAATTCTAAGATTTAGATTTTTAGGCCAATTTAGTTGTGCAGGTTCTCATTATTTTTAGAATCTAATTTTTGTTATTTATTGGGCCTATTTTATTTGGATTAATTTTGAATAGGGTCATTAGGTTTTTTTCTTATCTATTATTTGACATTCATTGCATCATCCTTAATAAATAAAATTAATAATGGATTAAGACTCTAACGACAGAACAATCAAAATTAGCAAGTGGCAACAGCGGCATTTTGATATTCCTGAAGTGAGGAGAATATCTTTTGTTTTGTCAGAAATGCTGACGGAGCTTTAGATGATCTCCAATAAAGTCTCAATCCAATTATCAATTTTATTTTCATGATCTCCATCACATACATATCATATTAGATATCATTAGAATTTTATCATCATTATTTTTATTTTGATTATTCTTGTCATTAGAATTTAATTTGGATAATCATTGAGCCTATTTTATTTGGGTTGGTTTAGATTAGGATTATTTGACTTTTCTGTTATTTTATATAACATATTGCATTATCATTAGTAATTAAAATTAATAACAGATTAAGACTCTTACAACAGAATAATTAAAATTAACAAGAGGCAGTGGCGACATTTTGATATTCTTGAGATGAGGAGAATCTCTTTTGTTTTGTCAGAAGTGCTAGCGGGGTTTTAGATGATCATTAATAAAGTTTCAATCCAATTATTAATTTTATTTTAATAATCTTCATCATATACATATCATACTAGTCATTGCATTTCATTGGTAATAATGTCTTAGGTTAATTTCTTAATTAAAAAAATTATTTCCTTTTAAAAATAATAATAATAATAAATGGAGAAGTTAGATAATCCCAACTTTGTGATAGTAGTGGATTTAGATTCTTTCTTTAGAATAAATTGTTTTTGTGAATTTAATTAAATAAACCTTTTCTTAAATTAATAATAAATCTTTTATGAATTCAATTTTCTGAAAATAAATCTTTCGTGAAATTCACTTAAAATATTTTTGAACTAAATTTCATTTTATCACTTATTTTGAAAGTCTCCATCAAATATTCATTTTTAAAAGTATTCACTTTAATTAAGTGAATATCATTTTTCTTGAAAATTAAAGAATTTCTAAATTCATCATTTTCACGTTCCATGTTGTGGGTTTACTATTTGTTCCCTACAATAACGGCTATTTAACCACTCATTTCATATCTTAGTCATTTATCAATTTTGATAATATGCATGATAAATTGGGACATATTAAAATAAAAATATAAAAAAAAATTTGAATAATAATTGACCAACATAATTCATTTAGCAAATAACCTTAAGTTAAATAGGTAACCATTCGTGAAATGGATGGTGTAGTATGCTAACACCTTCTCTACTCATAACTAACCCTTAAACTTGAATTCTAGAATGTAGACCATACTTTAGGGAATCCAAACGCACCATTCCATTTTTAATGGAAGAAAACGGTTGGTGGTAACTCTTATTTTTTGCATTCATTTGCATCTTTGCATCTCATAAATTCCCCATTCTTTTTCCAATAAAAAGAGTTTCACCGCTTCGCATCGTGCTACCTAGAGGGACGTTAAAACAACTTGACAACTCCACTGGGGACAATAGAGGGTTAAGCCATTAGTTTAATTTATTGTTATCTACTTTAATTTTTTTAGTCATTGTTATTTTATCTGCTTTATTTTCATTACATTTTTTCATTTTAAATTGAACATTTTGAGATGGCTTGTATCTTTCTTTCACACACACACACACTACACTAGCACACCCCAAGCCCTATACCCGAGCTCATATCTTGTAGGTTAGATAGAGGGTGAAGTAGTGTTGCTTTGAGAGATTGTTGGTCTCTGTGTAAGCACATGAAAACTTTTCACTCAAATTGAACCCTTTCTACTTGTAGCTTGTGATGGGTGAGGATTCGGGACCTTGCTAGCCAAATTGTTGGTGATAGTAGGGGCAATTTGGGAATCTTTTGTCTAATAGAGGTCATAGAACCCAAACCATCACTTGTTAAAGAGCCTTACAACCACCATAAGAATTGTCTTTCAGGACATGACATTGAGCATAGAATTTCCCTCTTTCTTTAGGACATAGTCTTCTACCTCCGTTTCTATAAGGCAATAACAAAGTAAAATCAAAAGGTTGCATTCATCTTTGCATTCATTTTTTGATTCGAATAAATAATAATATCGCTAAAAACTCATATATCCATTCTAATTATCTCAGAAGCATGGAGAGAAGGGAGGCACTTCTCTAGTCTAGAGTAGTTCTAGGGAGGAGAAAAGCAATCATGATGGAGTCTTAAAAAATACAATCTTAAAAAGGAGATTTCCTTCAACCAGGAACCATCACTCATTTACTTCTAATGGAAAGACTTGAGTTTGAGCAAAATGATCTGAAACTATGGATAGAGATTTGATTCAAGATGAGAAAACATGAATAATTTAATAAGGAGTATAGGCACATAGCATATCTCTTATTTGTCCTTGTTGGCACCTCAATGTTAAAGGCCATGTTACATTTTTGGAACCCATCTTATTGTTGCGTCACATTCAACTAGTTTGATATGGTCCCAACAATTGAAGAATACACTAAGTTGCTCAACTTAGAAGCTATATCCAAAGACAAAATTTTCTGCCATAACGCAAAAGAATCACCCAAAAGAAACCTTGCCAGGCTCCTCGGGGTTCAAGTCAGTGAGTTGGAGAAACATATGAAGGAAGGAATCACAATCTGAATGCCAATTCTTTATTAAAGATGACCCAAGATTATATTGATAGCAAGCAAGGTTTAGTCATGTTCACCTTGGCCATAAATGGATTAGTAATTTTCGTAAAGGTGAAAGGCCATATTGATGGGCAAGTAATTAATTTATTTTAGTATATCCAATGTGGCACTAATCCAGTTCCTCCAATCTTGGTTGAGATTATCAGATCACTGAATTATTGTAGATGTCACATAAAAAGGAGATTCTGGGGTTGTACATAGCTACTAACTATATGGATGATCAGTCATCTCCCAACATTGGATTGTTCTCAATACCCAAAGATCAAGTATAGGATTTACACCCCTAGGTTTAAGAATTCGATAAGGCAACACAACATTCCTAAATGGATACCCAAGACTCCAAAGGAAAGTGAATGAGTTTCCTACTTTATGGAAATGAGGGAGGTGGTGTGGAGAGCTCCGTGGATGCCACATACTTCGGCCATATACCGGTGTGGAGACAAACCATGGGTTCCACTCATTGGCCCTTGGGGAATAATCAGTTATGCTTAGAAGGCAAGTAGGATCCCTACAATTCATCCCGATGACTCATAGGTTTGCTGAATTTGATTTTGCCTATGGTGAACAAAAAACCATCCAAAGGTCAAAGAGGCTATTGAAGCTTGGAAGAACATGACATGTGTGATTCCTAGTCCATGTACTAGTGCGACTATTACTAGTTACCCCGTTTGGCTAGCTACCAGAGGAAAAGGCTTTATGGTTCCAAACATACAAGGTCTAAAACCACCTATGCACACATTCAGTGAGTCAATAGACTATCAAGTCGAAGCTAAAGCAAGGTATGAGATTGCATACTCGAACTTTCAAGAAAATAAGGTTATTCTTGCAACTAAGACTGAAGAGGTCGAATATGAAAGGGATGCGTGGCTTAGTCAAATAGCAAAGGCCAAGAAAGAGTTACATATCAAGAACGAAGAATCCTGAAAATGAACATAGAATTGCTAATGCTGAATCAAAAATACCAAGCACTCGAAAAGTTCTATGAGAAGCAAGATGCCTAGATTGAAGAATTCACCGAGAGAAATGAAGCTCTCCAATTAAATGTGAAAACTCTAAACATGCAGCTATAAGCTAGTTTGGCAACATACAAGAGGAAATAAAATGCTTTATTCACAGATGATGTAGATTGTTGGTGGAATTAGAGGATACATCTTGAAAAAGAATGTCAGGAAATGAAATGGAAGGCTAGTGACATGGTTAATATATGGAGAAAAGTTATCGACAAAGCTAGAAAAAGGGCGAGAGAAGCACATAAAATCGAAGCTAAGATGCCACCAAATACAATCCAAGAGTTTCTTCTCTCTGTTAAAGAAGATCTAGATTTCCTATGGAAGTTTTACTAAGTTAATGTGCTATCAGAAGATGGCATCTCATGCCTATGATGACGAACTGTTGATTCATTTCTTCCAAGATAGTCTAACTGGGACAGTCCTAAATTGGTATACTCATCTTAATCAAGCTCATGTGCTATAAATACAATATTAATATGGTTCTAGATAGGTTACAGCTACAAAACATGGAGAAGAGAGTTGCTGAGACTTTTAAAAAATATGCCCAGCAATGGAGAGAAATAGCTGCACAGGTGGAACCTTTATTATCGGACAAAGAAATGGTTACTATATTTATTGACATTCTCCAATCTCTTTTTTATGAGTGAATGATTAGGAATGTTTCTTCAAATTTCTCGGATATTGTTGTCATAGGGGAAAGAGTAGAGTCTGGAATGGGAAGTGAAAAAATCATTGATAATTTAGCTATGCTTAATGCAAAGAAACCATTTTTTGGGAAAAAGAAAGAAGGTGAAACACATGCTATAACTCTTGATCAAAGGAATGGAAAGGGATTTGCTCAAGGACACCTATCCAACCATTTACTAACCCTTAAAAATCCCACCAGACCTTTTACACACCTTATTCTTATGTTACCACAACCTCACTTACACCTCAATCCCAATGTCACCATCCAACAATGTCTTATCATATATCCTTATGCCAGTACCAGACAACCATTACACTACCTTAGCCAACTCAAACAGGGGTCCAAAATCAAATTACCAACCCGAGAAGAGCCCAGAATAACTAAGATAGAAAGCCTATCCAATATGACCCCATCCCAGTGACCTACACTAAACTACTACCTCACCTCCTATGTAATTCTTTGATAGTCCCATGCCTAATGAAGCCCTTAGTTCCTCCATATCCTATAGGATTTGACCCTAATGCACGATGTGATTACCATGCTGGAGGCTTAGGTCATATCACAGAAAACTGCATAGCTTTGAAGAATAAAGTTCAAGCCCTCATTAATGCTAAATGGTTGAATTTCAAGGAAGAGGCTTCTAATGTGGGACATAACCCCTTACTGAATGATGGAAGCTTAGGAGTTAATGTTATAAAGGAAATTCCTACGACATATATCAAGAGCCGAGTTGAAGATGTCAAAACTCCTGTGAAAGATATTTTTGAAGCACTCTCCAAGACTGGGTTACTACAAACTTTATAAGACACTTAATATGTCGCTCAAGATTTTGAGATATTATGCAGATTTCATGGAAGTATAAGTTGGCATTCTATTGAAGACTGTGATGAATTCAAACACGCCTTTCAAAGCCTAATGGATATGTAATTAATCGAAATAGGCTATTAATATAATGACCATTATGTGAACATAATGGAACAGCTAAATCACACCCTTGCTAGAATATCATTGTTATCTCTACTTCTAAATTTGGAACCGCACAGGAAAGTGTTGAATCAAGCTCACGTTTCTCATGATATCACAACTAATAAATTTGGTGGTATTATTAACAATATTATTGCAGATAATTATATTACCTTTACTGATGATGAGATATTGAGTAAGGGGATAGGGCACAATAAGGCACTTCATATTTTTGTTAAATGCCAAAACCATATAATGGCAAGAGTACTCGTGGACAATGATAGTAAGGGCTTTCGATGAGATAATACAAGAAGTTGAAGTGGAGATTGAGATTCCTATCCCAATTGGTCCAGTCACCTTTAATATACTTTTTCAGGTTATGGACATCACACTAGCATACAGCTGCCTATTGGGACAACCTTGGATCCATTCTTCGAGTGCCGTACCCTCCACACTACATCAGAAGATAAAATTCATAGTCAACAATAAACTGGTAATTATTTTTGGAGAGGAGGACCTATTGATAAGCAAACCATCCTCCACCCCTTACATTGAAGCTATAGAATAAACTCTCGAGACTGCATTTTAGACCTTTAAGGTGGCCAGTACTACCTACATCAGAGAAGGAGTGAGAATTCCAAAACCACAGTTGTCTAATACATCTCCAATGATAGCCAAGGTTATGCTCAAAGGAGGATTTGAATATGCAAGTAGCACAGGGGAGAAACATTAAGGAATCACAAAATGTTTGTGATTTAAAGAAAACAAAAATAGATTTGGATTGGAGTATAAGCCTACCAAAGCTGACAAGAAGAGGGTCATGGATGAGAAAAGAGAAAAAAGGCTAGCTCAGTTGGAGAATCCAGAACCAAACACTGAAGTGATACCTGTATGTGACATAAAGCATAGCTTCTGAAGTGTTGGAATAGCATTTTTGAGCCAAGTGTTTGCAATTGGAAATGGCCGAGTGATTGATCATACTTACAACTTGGTGCGCTTTTGTCCTCCAACAGTAGAGCTTGACAATTGGGAAATCATTGAACTCCCTTAATCCCTAGAGTCTTGTTCAAAGTAAATCCATGACAATAATCCTATAGCCTTGGCCAAGGCTTTAGAATGACATTTATAACTGGGCTCACTTTTTTTCATTTCAGTATAATTATCAATAAAGTTCATTTTTAATAAATATTTTAGTGCATTACTTTTATATCCTTCATTCATTCTTTTCTATTCTTGTTAATTCCAAATAATGTAGATCAAAAGTGATTTCCTCAAGGATGATAATGCTGTAATTCCTAGTTATGATTTCGATCATCCTATTAACTATGTTGATGAAAATAATGAAGAAAATTAAGAACCCTCTCCTGAACTCTTAAGATTAATGGAGGAAGAAGACAAAGAAATTGAACCTCGTGAGGAGCCAATAGAAATGATTAATTTAGAAATTGAAGATAATAAAAAAGAAATTAAGATTGTCACACAATGAAAGATAATGAGCAAAGGAAACTTATCGAACTACTACGTGATTACAAGGATGTGTTTGCATGGTCGTATGAAGATATGCCTAAGCTAGATATTGATATAGTTGTCCATAGATTACCATTAAAACCTGAATGTTCATCGATCAAACAAAAGCTGGGAAGAATGAAAACTGAAATGACCTTAAAAATTAAAGAAGAGGTCAAGAAACAATTCGATGCCAGCTTTCTTGTTGTTGCAAAATATCCTAAATGGGTTGCACATATTGTTCTTGTCCCGAAGAAGAATGGAAAAGTTTGAATGTGTGTCGATTATTGAGAGTTAAATAGAGCCAGCCCTACAGATGATTTTCCATTGCCATATATTGATGTCTTAGTAGATAACACTTGCTATACATTCTATATTTTCCTTTATGGATGGATTCTCAAGCTACAATCAAATTAAGATGGCTCCTGAAGGCATGAAGAAGACCACTTTCATCACCTTATTAGGTATTTTCTGCTATAAAGTAATGTCATTTGGGTTGAAAAATGCTAGGGCAACATATCAAAGGGCGATAGTAGCTTTATTTCACGATATGATGCACAAAGAAATAGAAGTTTATGTTGATGACATGATTGCAAAGTCTAAACAGAAAAAGGCCATATTACCAATCTTTAGAAGCTCTTTAAGCGGTTAAGAAAGTTTAAGCTAAGGATGAATCCTGCTAAATGTACTTTTGGAGTAAGATCTGGCAAACTTCTAAGCTTCGTAGTAAGTCAAAAGGGAATAGAAATTGACCCTAACAAAGTTTGAGCAATCTTAGATATGCAACCCCCTCGTACAAAGAAAGAAGTATTGGGATTCTTGGGAAGATTGAATTACATTGCTAGATTCATATCTCAATTAACTAGCACGTGTGAACCAATCTTTAAGTTGTTACACACAAATCAAGCAATTGAATGGAAAGAAGATTGTCAAGTAGCTCTAGAACAGATCAAAACAATATTTGCTCAAACCTCCGGTCTTGGTGCCACCAACACCAGGGAAACCCTTCATTATGTATTTAACTGTCCTTGAAGAATTCATGGGTTATATACTGGGGTAATATGATGAATCCGGGACAAAGAGCATGCCATCTATTATTTGAGCAAGAAGTTTACCAATTATGAGGCTAATTATTCCTTGATAGAATGCACCTGTTGCGCTTTAGCATGGGCCGCTCATCGATTGGGACAATATATGTTGAGTTACACAACCTGGTTGGTGTCTAAGATGAACCCAATTAAATACATTTTCGAAAAACCAGCTCTCATTGGAAGACTTACACGTTAGCAAGTTCTCTTATCAGAATATGACATCATTTACGTCACCCAAAAGGCTATAAAAGGTAGTGCTCTGGTAGATTACCTAGCCAATCAACTTGTAGAAGATTATGGGTCGATGCACTGTGATTTCCCAAATGAAGATATAATGGCTCTACTTCAAGATGAAAATGCATCGAAAGGTCAAAAAATGGATCATGCTATTTGATGGAACCTCTAATGCACTCGGGCATCGGATCGGGGCAATATTAATTTCTCCAAAAGAAAAGTATACCCCAATTACTGCTAGGGTATGCTTTGATTGCGCAAATAACATAGTAGAATATAAAGCATACACTATAGGAATCCAAGCTGCCATTTAGTCAAAAGTGAAGATACAGAAGGTCTATGGTAATTCAGCATTGGTAATTCATCAATTAAATGGAGAATAGGAGACTAGAGATGCTAAGCTAATGCGTTATCACAGCTATATAAAGAAGTTATCTTAGCACTTTGATAAAATCACTTTTCATCACATTCCTCCAAAAGACAACCAATTGTCAGGTGCCTTAGCCACTTTATCTTCAATGTTTGAGATAAATCATGGCAGTGAAGTTCCACTTGTAAATATTAAGAGCCGTGGTCACCCAGCATATTGCTTAATTGTTAAAGAGAAGATGGATGGAAAACCATGGTATCATGATATTAAATGTTACATTAAATTTGGAGAATATCCTACAAGGGCCACTAAGAACGATAAAAGAACCTTAAGAAAGTTAGCAATGGGTTTCTTTTTAAATAGGGAAATTCTTTATAAAAGAAATTATGATGTAGTGCTCTTAAGATGTGTTGATGCAGTAGAAGCGGAAAAAATCAATGAAGATATACATGAAGGAATTTATGGCACTCACTTGAATGGTCATGCAATGGCAAGAAAAAATCATAAGGGCTGGCTACTGTTGGTTAACTGTGGAGACAGAGTAAAGCATCGTAATTTCTCTTCATATTGTCTAAAAATGAACATGGCAGTCGAAGTGACCAATTAAAATATCAAGAAAATCATCCAAAAGATGACGGTGACTTATAAGGATTGGCATGAAATGCTGCCCTTTGCTTTTCATGGCTATTGCACGTCTGTCCATACTTCGACCGGAGCTACACCTTTTTCTTTGGTCTAAGGAATGGAAGCAGTATTTCTTATTGAAGTAGAAATCCCATCTTTGTGAGTGCTTATGGAAGCAGAACTAGAAGAGGCTGAGTGGGTCCAAACACGATATGATCAATTAAATCTCATTGAAGAGAAACGATTAACTGTATTGTGTCATGGACAGTTATATCAAAAGAGAATGATGAGAGCTTACAATAAAAAGGTTTGCCCTTGACAATTCCAAGAAGGAGATTTGGTACTAAAAAAAATCATACATATCCAGAAAGACTATTGCAAAAAATGGAATCCAAATTATGAAGGCCCTTATGTTGTAAAAGGAGCCTTTTCTGGAGGAGCTTTGATTCTCACAAAAATGGATGGTGAAGAATTATCGTCTCTTGTAAACTCAAATATAGTTAAGCAATACTATGCTTGACAGCGAAATTTTCTTCAAAAAAAAAAGTTTGCTAGGTTGAAAGCCTGAAAAGGCTACTAGGTAAAAGTTAAAGCTAAAAAAGAAAAGGGCTCACTAGATTGAAAACTTGAAAAGGAGACCTAGGCAAAAATTAGAGCTAAGGAAAAGAAAAATGGTAGTTTGAAATCAAACAACCTCACTAAAGCTTCAAAATCAAGGCGATCTTTGTCAAGAGGAATGATTATGAGGTTCTTGCAAACTTCAAGACAGGGGCAATACAAATCAGCTATGAAATGTTCAAGATCATGCATAGGGATGAATAGTATTAATCATTCTAGGAATCCCTGTTGAATAACTATTGAGCTCGTTTTTTGCTTCTATGAACCTACCCTCATAATCCTCTACATTCTCCCTGATTGTACAAATCTTATGTTAATCTCACTCTTTTGGTGGTCTTTTATCGAATTAAATGTGTGCTTTATGGTAAATATATACTAAAATGTGAAATTCGTGACAATATGACAAAATGTGTTCAAAGTTATTTTGTTTAATTACAAAAGAGTAGGGAGTTTAATGAATTCCCAACATGGCTTCATATTTAACAAGGGATAGTCAAATCACTATAGTCATCCAAAGTTCACTATCAAAATAATGTGCTTTGACAAATGCTCCAAGTAAAGACGTAGCACTTGACAAAACAAATTACAGGTTGATCAGCATGCTTTTCCATTTGTTCATCCATGGATTCAACTAGGTTAAAGACTTAAAGGGTGCTGGAATAAGGGGATGTCATTTTAAATCCTGATACTCTTAAAGAACTCTTCAATAACAATTGATCATATATCCTATACTTAGGACATGCGTTGCAACATGCACCATTTCAATTATGACCTATCAAGGTCTCACTTACATTTATTATGACATATTTAGGTAAAATTCATGACATTTATTTTTCCTGGGTTCCACGCCTAGCACATTTAATTTTCCTAAGTCCTGCACTCGTTGCATTTACTTTCCTTGGGTTCTGCATCCATCGTATTTACTTTTTCTTGGGTCCCACACTCTTCGCATTTAATTTTCCTGGGTATAACAATTGTTCCCAAAGGGCACTGCAATGCGATGGTGGGAGAAATTATAAAAGTAATGAAGTTACCACTAATTTTTATTTATTAAAAAAAATAATTAGAAAAACCCTTAAAGAAAAAATAAAAAAAATTGTCAACGAGTCAGGTTGAGTTTGGGAGTCTAACTATGCATAGGAAATGATTAATCTTACTGTACGCCTGATACATCCATCCTAAAATGGTTACCCTAAGTTAATCATGCAAATCATTTGTAGCCTTAAAATATTTAAATTATCCCTTAAAAGCAAGAAAAATGAAACTAAACTAATATGAAAAATTAAACAAAAATGCTTATAATATTGGTTTACCCAAAATATGTATGTATCCTCGAAACGAGGAATTAAATTCCTATAGTTTATTTAGAAAATAGTTATGGGTTAATGAATTTTAATTAAAATTCATGATGTGACTAATTAGTTTTAATTTAAAAATTATGATTTAATTACTTAATTTTGAAAATAAGTATTTGAGAAGTGGAGGTCTATGCTAACTTTGACACATCACCTTCTAGGTCAATAAACTGTCGCAACTTAACTAGCCTGAAATTATTTTAAATAATTGAAGAATTAAGTTTTCAAGAATTGATTTGATTAGAAATTAATGTGTTTTATGGATTTTAATTAATGATATTGATTGAAAATGATTCTCTTCAACTGCGCTCTCAAGTGTTAACTGTTAAGTACTGTTAATTTCTCAAAGTTCTAAATCGCAAGATCTTATTTATCAAACTATTTTTTAAACCTTTTTTGGAGATGTGTACTTGGATTTCGTTCTGTGTATATTTTTTCTTTCATAATGTTTGCTAGTTGAGTAAAAACTCTATCTTTAGATTTCTTGTTATTTTTCCTACTTACAAATTAATTCTTGTTTGATAATGGATAAAAAGGCTTTGAGAATGATATATCACCAAAATATATGAATATTTAATGAGTTTGATTTTTATTAATTCAGGGTAAGAACGATAACAAATTAAATCAAAAGTTGTACATGTACGTAAAAATTTCGTGATTTAAATAGTTTGAAAAATACTTGATGGAAAAAAAAAATTAAAAAGCAAGAATTTGAAAAATGCCATCTAGCATCAGTTAGGTACGTTGTGCTTAGTTTCAATAAAACATAAGCATTGCCATTATAAGTTAGGCATGCAGTGATTTTCACGGTCATGCATTCATAATCCCTGATTGATGATAACTAGTATTAGTATAGATTCTTTAAAAGAACTCTAATTTCACTTATCATCTCCCTCTCTTTCCTAGAAATCTATGCTCGTCTATTTATTTTGTTCTGTTAATTTAAGAACCACTCTAATTATTAATTATTAGATGTGTTTTTGGATTTTGAAGAAGGTGGCAATGGGAGAATCTTCAAAAGTGAAGGTGAAGGTGAAAGTGGTACTCAGACAAAGTGAGTGGAATTAGAATCTGGAGAATGATAATGTTACTAGTGAGTCATTTGTTTGATAGAAATACAGTGTGGCAATCTCGTGAACTCTTCGTTGGTGTCTTGGTGCTGTTTCTGACTTTCTGTTGTACATGTTAGAACACAGCACAACTGATAAGAACGAGCTCACTAGCCAGTAACCAAAATAAAGATTTAATCTTAAATAAAAAAGTAAGTATTAAATGAAAAAGTAAAATATTTAATATCTTGAAAATATAAAAAAAACTCAAAACTTATTTCATTTAATAATTAAAAATGTTATTAGAAAGATTCAAAATTATATATCTATATATATATATATATATATATGTTGCCATAAACAATAATTTTTAAATGACAGCCTTTTTCTGATAATACTTTTAATAGCTACATATGTTATTGAGTTAATTTGCTGAAGAATCCCAAGTTATAGCCATATTCCATTTTAACAGAGAAATGGTCGTTCATTTTACAATCTTGTTTAATATTATTTATATTCAATTTATAATAAATTTGAATCTTTTTACGTTATTTAATGTCTCTCCAGAACATATGTATTATAGGCTTCTTTAAAATAAAAAAAAGTGAATCCAATCATGCCAAAATTTGTTGATCACATTTAATTTGAAGTTTGTGAAACTATAATAATGAAAGACTTTATTAAAGTAAAATAAAAAAAAAGTTAATTTGTCGACCACATTTAATTTTAAGTATATGAGACTATGATAATGAAAGACTTTATTAAAGTAAAATAGATGAAGTTTATGATAATAATATTAATTTGAGTGTTTATATAAGCATATACTTATTTAAGGATGGATTTTTTGTATTGTATAATCTCGTTATTTTCTTTTATGACAGCTGTTATTAAACAAATGAGATTTAAAAAAAAAAGAACTCATTTTCTCTAACAGCTCTTTTGAAGCCCATTTTGTCTGATGGAACACCTTGTACAATAGACTTTCCTAGGGCTTAAGATTGTTGAGGTAAGATTTGCAGAGTGGAAAACCTTTACAGATGTTGAGGCTTTGTTTGCAGACTTCTTAGAGATGCATTGGACCTTCAAACCTAAATTGTCCTTTGCTGCACCAAGAAAGAGGAGTAAACATGCTGAAGAATGTGTTAGACGATGATCACATGTCTGCATTTAGTCTTATAAATGTTATATTTCTTTTCTAAGAAGAATTGTAGCAGTTGGTTGTGGGAGTTGCTATAGGACTCTTATTTGTTTTACAGTATTGGTACCTTAGGAATATCAAACATTTAGTGATTGCTTGTTCTCACAATATATATCAAGCTTTGAAAGAAGAATATATCATGCTTGAAGTTTATAAACTATAACTAACCATTAATAAATGTTTTGACAACTAATTGGAATATTGGTACCCATATCCAAGTAACTGAAATTAGACTTCATTAAAAGTTAAAATTAACACTTACGCAAATGCTAACACAAGAATATATTCAAAAATTGGATCAAATATTTGAATATTTACTAACTTAACATTTAAAAAAATGTAATCATTGTCATCGCTGAGGATAGATTCAATTAACATAGTCTAATTGCAATAAAGTCTTGTCTTGATAGTGAAGTAACTTATCTAAAGCAAAGTAAAATATCTTAATCTAAAGAAAAATATTTGAATATTAGATATGATATTTAGGTTTTTTTTTTTAAAAAAAAAAGACACTCACTTTGATTCAATTAAAATGATTACAACTTATTGGTTTCTTATCTTTTTTAAGCATATATAACTAAAACAGAATTTTTGAAAATTATAATTCCTATAACTGGTCAACAAATTTAAACTCAATAAAAAAAAATAAACTTAAGTAAGCATGCGTTTACCTAAATATTCTATTTAATTATTGACATATATTAATTTTTTCAAAAGTAATATATATTTATAACATATTCTATCCAATTATATACATATTAATTATTAAATAAAATACTTAAATAGATATTTCCTAGCCAATAGACCAAATGGAGCTGCCAAAAAATGCAGTTAATGCGTTGACATTCCATCCTAACATGCAGTGGTAGTCAGTATCCAATAAAACAGCATCATATGGGATTGCGACTCTTGCCATGCAGTATAAGTCATCCATGACGGGACCACATATTCTATTCTAGGAATATCATTGCTTTTCTGAGTTCACAGAATTCTAGGAACGTGTCATTTTTCCTTTGCTCTTAATTACTGTGATCGTATCTTGGGGGCCAATTTTACATTCTAGAAAGATTTCTATTTAAGGGTCTATTCATGATAAAAGATGGAAAGTAAAAGCAAAATCCATATATGGAGAACCGAATAATGAAGCAAATAAATTTGAAGGTGGGACCCAAGATTCGATCCGTTTCTGAGAGCAAGGGCCAACCATGCCTATATATATCTAAACCCATTTGTATTTCTTCATTAATCTCACAAACAGATATATTCAGAGTGAGACTGATCGAAGAACTCTCCATGTTCTCTCAAAGGCTTCCAGTATTCAGTTATAAACTGGAATGCTGGAAGTCTTTGTCGGAGCTTGAAGGCTTACTTCTGGTTGTTTATGATCAAGTTCAAAACGGTTCACTTTGATAAAAATCACTGTTCTCTTACCAAGATTTTCTTCTCTTGTATTCAGGGCAAGGGCTGAATGCTAATTAAGAAGCAAGAAACCTATGGAAGCAAGAAACCTATGGACTGTGTTTCCAGATAACATTTTTATGCAGAAGCATGTGCATTATTGTCAGAGGCTGCCTAATTCAACTTTTCTTATTTCACTTATTTTTCCTGTTGAAGCTTTTAAATACTTGGACCAGTTTATTTAGGGATGAAAAATAGATGGATACGATGGATTTTGAATTGGATCATTAATAGATTAATAAAAAATAAATTAATAATCTACTTATGATTCATTAAAAATTTATTAAAATCATCCAATCTCTTTATGATTTATTTTAATAGATAATTTACAATTCATCCATTAATGCATTTTAATTGAAGAATATCCAATCCAACCATTCTTAACTAGATATACATATAAACTTTTCCTATGTTCAAATATATTATATATCCAATAAATATTTTGGTTGGTTCATAAATCATTCATTAAATAAAATTAATCCAATTCATCAAAATCCATTAAATCTATTATTATATAAATTGAATGGATAATATATTTAATAAATCCAATTGCCACCTTAAGTTTAATGGTCTTATCAAGAGAAAAATATTTAGTTCAACCTTATCAGTAGAGATACTTTTAATTTTTTTTTCTAAAAAAATAGCATTTAACTCAATCATGTTTTAAAAATAGTTTACTTGTCAGGATGTGAATGAAAAGGACGAGTAGTTAGTTTTTTTAATACTATTTTAAGCCTAGAAATTTTTCGTTATTGGACCAAAGATCTTGTACATGTATTAGAGTCCTTAAATTTGCTTACCTTTTTATTTGTCAAATATAATTAAATTTTTAAGTATGATAATAGGGTAAGATGAAATTTTACTTTTAAGATATTCTTCAATGGGTGAGGTTCTCTTTCGTCCTGTAAGGTGAATTTTAAAAACTCAAAAATAAATTGGGGAGTGAAGACAAGAAGAGAGGTAAATGGTGCCCTGACCTTCAACGTGACCTTCAACATGTAATTAATATGTTTGTCTATTACTGCAGCTAAAATTGGTGCCCTGCTTGATAGAAATTCAGTTTATAATCATTAGGAGGGCAGCGTAGCAAGAAAAGTTGTAGGTGCGAAACATAATTAGGTCTAGAAGAATTTCATTGGAGGCAGGAAGCGCTGCATTTTGTATTTATATATGTTGAAGTGTATTTCTCTGCCATTCCTTTGCCCATCAAGGGTTTCCAGTTTCTTGGAAAATGTAATATCTAATTTCAAAACTGTCAGGTTTAACAAATTCGTTCATTGGCTGTTAATATTTTGTAGTTAAAAGTTCATGCATGTCATATATGCTCATGCAAGCAAATATATATAGGGGACTTTAGTTTTAATGTATTAAGTCCTTTAGAAATATAAAGTTGCATTCAAGTAGTTCAAGTCATTGCTTGTCCATGAAGGCCACTGTATATTTACCATTTACTAGTGCCTAAACTTGGTTAAAAACTAGGGCTGTACTTTTTCTTCATAAACTTGATTATATCATGAAGCTTACTTCAACAACTCTATATACCTCTTATCTAGAACTGATATATACTTGCTAATTTAGTATATATGGAAAGTTAATGTTAAATATTAAAACTTTATGCCATTTTTCGGCAACAAAAACCATACGAGATATCCTTTTCGGACGCTTAAATTTGGATACAAAGTTGCTGTCGTGACAGTCATGTACATAATTGTTACCATGAGGTATGTTTTGTGGCTTCGGTTCTGTGTTATATGGAGGAGTTTGGTCTTGATTTTGGTGTTTATACAAAAGATCTTGCAACAAACTAAAAGTCTCTTACATATACTGGCCACAATTATTTCTAGAAAAAGAATCCTGAAGAATCCTGAAGTTATCAAGACTCTTTGAATACTATATGATAGACAATTTAAGAGCGTAGAAGTAGAAGTTCTCTCTCTCTCTCTCTCTCTCTGATTTTTTTTTTTTTCAGTTAATGCCATACAAAGGACAACGCCCACAAATCAAACCCAACGGATGTGCCATAGATTCCTGATTTATGGAGTTATGAAGTTATAGTTGGGAGAGTGAGAAAGAGATATTGAAGGGAAAAAAAAAAAAGTACTGTAGAGAAGACAAGGTGCACTAGTGAGGACTTACTGAGCGAGCTCAAGAGTAAAGAACTGGAACTGAACTCTGGAGTTTGAACTCTATTTGGCTGCAAAAATGAAATTGCAGTTGAGGTTGGAACTCCAATTAACTGCAATAACACATAGTAGGAATTGTTTCAAATTCCCACTGTATTTAGCACACAAACATGATGATCAAAATACATGGGTAGTTGCCTTTAATGGACCCCCAATGCTTCCACGCCTCCATGTTTCTGGATATTAAAACGATCATAACATGGAGTAGTGGAAGCCTTTGAGGGTCACTAAAAGCATTCTCTATTCAGAATTCTATATATGGACCCAAGAAACTTGTTAATTTCTCAGCCATGCACACACCATACCCTTAATCTGAATGCCTGTAGGCTATGTATATAGAGTGATCAGACACATGCTGATGAAAATGAACCCCTGTATGTTGAATAGTGAATTGTGGGGCCAATCAAAATTCTCTTAATTTCTCCGTTTATGGTTTGATTCGCCAAATTTAAGATATGATTGCTTTCTTGATCACGAATAATGAATTAGTGTGTGCCTCAAGAACCTTCCTAGTTTCATCATAATTACAGCTCAACTCAATTGCACCAAGGTGGAGGATGGTGCCTGTAGACTTCCAACAGAACAGAATGTTACCAAAATGGAAATATTTGGCATCTTTTTCATGAAGCATTCTCTGCAGTTGACAATGAATGGGTGAGAGAATATATATATTTGACTGTAATCAGTAATATTAATTTCCATTTCAATGATTTGATTGGTTTCTGTAGAAGGCACTACGATTCTCCAATTATTCACAATTTATGAAGGAATTTGATTAAATAGTGACTTTAAAGAGAAAAGCAATATTATAAGCAGAAGAAGTTCATCCAACCAACAAAAAAGTCGGAGCCAATTAAAAGTAACTACGAGATTTAGTGTAAGGATTGTTATGTATATTTGTATTGTATTGTATATATTATTTATTTTTATACAATGTTTAGATAATATAATATTCAGTCAAAATAATTTTATTTAATCTTGATCGTATAACATATACAGATCAAATTATTTTATCTTATCCAGTCTTATATAATCAAAGCAGAATAAAATTATTTTAACCAAATAAATTACTATTTAATATCTTAATCAAATATAAGTAGTATTGATTATATTATAGTATTAATTTCTTATATAATATATCAAACGAGGAAGCACTTAAATTCATTCAGTTGTTCTTAAGTTTGTTTAAAAGCAACTATTATTGCGTGGATTATTGGAAGCCTTTGAACGAACTTGGAAACTTCTCTCATTCATATATATCTGATTGATATTGTTGTTACTGATTGTTATCTTACTGCCTGATGAGAAACCAGGATTTCTCAATCGCTTTATATGGAGACTCATTCCCTTATCCAATAGAACATCTATTCCAAAAATCTATTACTATTTGACATTTTTAGATTCGGTTCTCCATTAATTCAAATTATATATATCTTGTTGATAGGGGGCATGTGTGGAATCTCTATAGGGGCGTTATCTATTATTTTGTTCAAAAAAAAAATTCTTATTCAGTGCGCATTACTAAAGTCTTGAATTTATAGACTCAAATTTTTTACCTCTTTTTTTTTTTTTTGTCTGTAATCACATCTTCCAATAAGATGCCCAAAACCAGAAAAAAAAATACATTTCTAACTCTCCTAATTAGCAAAAACATCTTTTTTATATAAAAAAATTTATTTTACTGAGTTAAAAATATTTAATTTGCAGATAGAATTAAACATAGAAATAAGAAACAAAAAATTTAAATCCTGGAACAATGCACTTGATATTTACAAAAGCACTTGTTATTTGTGATAAAAAGAGTTGATATTCTAAATTGAAAACAATAGAAGACCACTGAATATCTATATATCAAAACCTTAACGTAGGAGATTAACTACTTGCCACATTGAATATCTACTTACCAAAAACATATATCAAAACCTTCCGTTTCATGCATCCTGTTAGTAAAATAGGGGAATAACCAAGGTGATGCATTCACTATGAAATCTATAAGGTGAAATAACGAGTAGACAATGTATATATTATCAGATAGTTGAGCAAAATCACCACTACATTCACCACGCCATCCTTGGGAAAGGAAAAGAATAAATTGCAATTGAATATTTTAGTAACAAAAGAACTTTGGGACGTACTAGACAATATCCTGGTTTTTACTGTTGAGTGTTATTTTTTATTTCCATTAATCATGAATTCAGAAGAAGCAAAACTTTAAAATTTTATTATCTTGAGTTGACTTGCGATTTAGCTAGCTGTACAAGTTGGCCTTCATCAAAAGACTCATTAATGCAAGAGTTATTCGATTCTTGTTGGCTTTCAAAACTGACTTTTGCTAGATAACACAAGTGTACAAAGGCAAAAGGAATTGGGTAAGGCAAACATTGTCCTTTGATCCTCTCCTATCATTTTCTCTTCTACTCACCTCATACAGAGTGCAACATATGTATAGAATCAGACCCTCTTTTGATTTTGTGGAAAATGACTTTTGTCGTTCAACATAAAGTTTATCTTGAATTAGTATACACTAGATAACAATTCTGTCCAACGCGTTCACAATAGAGACGCAATAAATGAATGAGCACCAAGTTGCTGAGAAAGCTTCATAAAATGCATCTATTTTGACTTCTTTCCCTTGTTTCCAAATGCCTTGATTCTCTTTGAGTATCTATGCCCTGTTCCAGTTGCACGTGCATGATTCAGAATGCCCTCCAAGAAAGCCAAAGGTCAAAGACTGTAGCTAATGCTTGCAAGCTTAACACCATTCTTTCATACTCTTCATGTTTTAAAAGGATTTGAGACATTTATACTATTTAACAACCTTTTGTAAATGTATTTTATTGTTTTAATGTCAAATCATAATGATCTATAAGATGTTAATCTTTCATGTGAAATTTTGAACAAATTGCACAACAATAATCTGCAATTAATGAAATATTAATATTTTTATTCTTATATATATAATGTTAATATATATTAAGATTGATTTTAATATACACTAGTGTCAATGGATTCCTTATCTATACATATAAGAAAATGGTAGTTGTACAATAAACTATGTCTATGTGAGCTATGTGCAAGGACTGAAATAAAGAATATACATGGAAGAATAACATGATGAGAAATTTGAATACATAAATAATAACTCATAATAATTTGAGAAATCACAAAAAAATAGAGATAAATTAATAATTAAAAATAGACTTGGTATCCAAGATTATTGAGTCAAAGATCAGCCGAGCAACCACACGTTGTTCCTCTTCTCACTTTTGCACAAAGAAAATTATATCTCTCTTCTACAAAACCATTTTCTTCACCCAAATATCGCATACAAGTATGGTTTAATTATGTTTCTCATATACCGTTACAAATGTCTTTCTTACACAAGACACATGTATAGACATATAAAGAAGCATTCCCTTTTTCATATATATATATATATATAATTAAGTTGTCCTTTGATTACTTTATGTAAATATTTATTATTGATAAAAATAATCCAATTTTTTTTAAGATAAACGTAATCCGAAAACTAAAATTTTTAGCAGGTAATTATTTAAAATTTCAAAAAATTATAAAAAGGTATTGGTAAGTAGTTAGTTAAATAATTTAAAATCACTTTCTTCTCTTTTTTATTTAAATAGAATATAGACACACAAGGTGTTAGGGTCTGACAAGATTTGTATGTTTGTACTAGTAATTTATAAAGGAGAGAAACTGCTTGTGATCTCTCTCCCTAATAAAACATAAAATACATACAGCTAGTATCTTCAAAATTTATACCAGAGTGCAGCCTTCACTCTCTCCATCAATATTCCAACATGATAAACGGTTAAAAAGGATTTATTATTATTATGATTATTATTTACATAAATTCTTTAATCTATGGAAGTTACATTGATTACATAAAAATAATTTTAAAAAATTGATGAGTCTAAAGTCATGACAAAAATTGATTTGAATTTTTTTATTTTACCTCTTGTCATGATCATGTTATTTTACTTAGAAGAAATATAGTGTTCGAAATATATCCAACATTCTATACAAGGAGGCTTATACTTTTTGTGCAAGGTTTCATGTTCTTATAATCTTGCATAAAGTATCAATATTTTGTGTACAGTACCTCTCTTAAAATGACAAATTAATGTTAGAATTAAAAAAGAAATAAATCAATTCTAAATCATTATAGTAATAATGTTGCCCTTTGTGCTGCCTATATATGATATTTCACGAATTGATTTTCTTTTTTCTTAGAATTTCCACACCTTATATTATCACTTGGTGGTCTCTTCTGTTTCGTAATCTTCAGCTACTCTTCAAATGGAAACCATCTCAACAGATACTTCCCTGAGTTTGGTTGCCGATGAAGCAATTCTTTTGCACTGTAGATATATAGTTACTAAAACTTCCGAACATGTTGCAATTAAAGAGCAGGAATATAATAAACAAAAAAAAAGAGCAGGAATATTCAAAACCTAAGACACTGCCTCCAGCTAAAATTTGCCTCGTTTGACTTTCTTTTCCGTGCATTTACCTAGACTGGACTGTGAATCTCCATTCTCTAGGCGAAATCTCTTTTCAGTTTTATTTCTTATCTTCGTATACCACGAGTTTTCTCTTCACTGTTGTTACTTCCTCAACCTAACAATTATTCATGGTTTAGAAAACTACTGTCTTCTTCAACCGCTAGATAAGTTAATTAGTAGATTAAAAAAGTGATTTGTAAGAAAAAGATTACAAGTTAATCTTTGGAATTCTCCTTGAATTGAACAAGGGAAGTTACTGTATTCTTGTAATGATGGAATTTTCATTGATTGAGAGAGATATCAGTTGTATCAAAAGCCAGTCATAAAAAAGAAAAGTTTACAAAATAAATCAATAGATTTGAGCATAGATTCAAAATGCAAACCGCATCGCGTGATGCGATTGCAATATTGTAGTTGCAGCAGTTTTCGCAACCGTACCACCTTGCAACGGCTGCATCACAACCGCACTGTGGCCACAATGGCCGCAATGTTGTAGTTTTCATATAGAAATTTAAAAAAAATATTTAGTATATTATTTATCAAAAAAAATTTATGGCCGTCGCGTCCGCAACCCACATCGCAGTAGCCACAATGCTCGCAACGCAATTGCAATCACGACTATAACTGTAATTTAAAACTCTAGATTTGAGCACCGAAAAAAAAAAAAAAAAACCGTGACAAAAGAATCTATCATTAGCTTCAGCTTAGAAGCTTGTCGTAACCTCTCCTCAGAGGTTATACGTCCTTCTAAGAGACTTTACGAGTCACCAAGTGACCAAATTCCATTCAAGTATATGTCTCCTTCCTGCATCAAATTGCCTCCACACTCAAAAGTCTAAAACAAACACTACCGAGAAGAAGCCAAGAAAAATATCTATAGATAAAGTTTAAAGATGATTCCTCCCTCATGCAATCATTAAGAACATTGGTGTTTAACAAAGTATTTGGCTGCCATATATATATATATATATATAATACCCACACCCACACAGTGTGTGTATAAAGAAGCACACAAAGTCAAAAACCTTGTAGCCTCGTTTGGTTGTAATTAAAGCCTCTCTGCAGGTAATAACTCTTTCAAGTTAACAATTGCATGGTCACCCAGATCCATTGTTGGACTCATCCAAATACAAAAGAGCAAAGCCTTCAGTTAACCCCCATTGGCGACCGCTACTCTATGCATGTTTCTTCATATTAAATGGAGTTAAACACATGCATGCAGAGCAACGGAAGCCTCTGAGGGTTACTGAAGACATTTGCTCTATTTATTCGATCGCCCCAACAAAGATGCTGTATTGGAGGCCTTTGAGCGAACTTGGCAAGTTCTCCCATTGGAACCATTCATATTTCACAATGACTTTGATTGTTATCACACCAAACGTTAACGAAAACTATAAGGTTTAGTGGCCTTATATATGAGGGTTTCTCCCTTTCCCTGATGATAAACAAATGAAAGAATAATTCCCATAAAGAATATTGATTTATTCTAATCATCTTCTACTTTTGCAAATCTAAAAATTTGCTCCTTCATTGTCAAATGGATTGAATTCCATGTCTAACACCACCAAACAATAAAGTTGCATAATATGTATCTGCCTCATTTTTTAGATACGATTCTCCATTATGATCCTAGAATTTTAAAAAAAATATAAAAATAATTTAAATTAGTGGGTGCCCGATGACTAATAGTTAAGTAAGTCTATTATTACCCAAAAGAGTGTTGCTAAGTAGAAAGCAAGTTAGAGTTCTAGTAAGATAAGCTTTACTTGTAATGTTAGGAATTCAAATATGCTAAAGAGAGTAACAACAGACGATCAAAGTTTCTAAGAAAATCTTAAAAAAAAAATAGATAGTGTTATTGGAAAGAATATATACTTATTATATATACCAAGAATCGTGGACTATGAATGCATGGAAAAAAGCGTAATGGTATAATGCGTAATGGTATAATGCTCTTTATTAGAGGTGTCCATTGGGTTGAATTCATGGATTATTGACCTAACCCAACCCATAATTAATAGGTTGGATTGGGTTCGTGGGTTAAGTTGAGTTTTTAGAAATTCTCAATTCGAAGATAATGGGTTGAATTGCAAGTTGAAAAAATTCTAACATATTCAACCCAACCTAATCTAATTATTTTTTAATAAAAAAATCATTTTTGGATATTTAGCATACAAAATCTCATTTTTTTTTATTTCCCTCTCTCAAAACTTATGTGACTTATTATATTTTACTTTTGGAATTTGTATTAAGATTTCTTATATTTAAGATTAAGACTTATGTTATGTTTAAAACTTGTAACTTATTGTATTTAACTTTTAGTTTATTAATTTGAGACTTGTTTGAGACTTTGTATGTTATCTTTTGTTGAGATTTATTAAGTTATTTATAATAATGTATGATAAATTTTATTTCGTATTAATTGCGATATTTATTTTAGTAGATAAAATTTTTTACTTAATATATGTTGGACCCGCAAATTTAACTTAACCCAATCTAATCTATGGACACCCCTTCTCCTAGAAGGCATATAGGGCTACCCAACGTAGCTATCTTACATTATACAATGAGTGAGGAGTTAACATAGTGAATTAAAAGTGACAAGCTCGAACACAAGTGTGCGAATAAGAAGGTGAATTTTGAAATAATGACTAACGGAAAAATACTGTTTTGGGATTGATAAGACATGCACACGTAATTAAACCTCTTAAGTCTCGACCGTAACGAGTAGAGATAAAGTTTGGAGTGCAGGACATCGCCTCACGCTTGGCAAAGAAAGACCTACAACTTTCGTGCCTGATGACTCATTAAAGGATGACTCATTAGCTTCAGCTTAGAAGCTAGTTGTAAATGTAAGCTCTGCTTGGAGGTTACACGTCCTTCTAAGAGGCTTGAGCCCTAGGCTTTCCTCACTTGTTCTTTACAAGTCACCAGTGGCCAAGTTCCATTCCTGTATGCTCTCCTTGGTTCATTAAATTGTCCCCACTCTAAAGTCTAAAAGAAACACTGCCAATAAGAAGCCAAGAAAAAAATTGAATTTGGAGAAAAATATCTGTTAATAAAGTTTAAAGATGATTCCTCCCTCATGCAATCATTAATTAAGAACATTAGTGTTTAACAAAATATTTGGCTGCCTGTAACATATATATATATATATATATATATATATATATATAGGTAAGCAAAATGTAAATTCAACTTGACTGGATTAAGTTTAATAAACTATTTGACAAAATGGCTCCTATTAGTTGATATAAACTTGTAAATATATAAGAAAAATTAATGTAATCTTAAGTATTATCTTTGACAAAATTAAAAATTTATCTTTAAATGGTCTTAGGCCACATCACAAACTTATCAGACACGTTTCGGGAAAGCTTAGTGAATGGCATCTTGCTTTGACTTCTTTTCCTTCTTTTTAAAGCCTTTGATATTCGCTAAGTATGTGAAAATATTACTTTTTTAATCGCAGGCATGAAAAGTTTCAAATCCCGTGCAAGAATATATTTGTCATGCAAATGGCTCACAACTCACATTGTCCAACAATGAAAGCCAAAGGTCAGGGTTCTTGCTGATGCTTCATGCTTGCGTAATAATGATTATGCTGTATCCCCAAATGCTTAGGAATCACTCTTCTTGTATGATATGGAAAGGGAATATATATGATCTCCATACTGAAAATGGTAGTTGGAATATGGGTGTGTTTATTTTCATTCCATGATATATATATATATATATATATATATATATATATATATATATATATATATATATATTCCTAATAACATTTGTCGTGTATTGTCAATTTTAAATTGTGGATCTATTTTTTTGTAACTTATTTAGAACTTATCAAATGGGTGATTTTATAATACAATTCGTATAAAATCATTCATGAAAAATAATAATACTCAAACATTATATGTGCTTGACTTAATTAAAGAAACGCAAATAAATGTTTTGATGTAATCATAATTAGTTGATTTAATATGATTAATTAATGTAAATCTAGACTTGATTAAATTTAAACCAACTATGATTTTGGCAAAAAAAAAATTCTGACTATATAACAATTTTCATTTAAAATAAATTCTGTCAATCTAAACAAAGCTAATAATACGTTGCCTGATATTGGCCAGAAAGAAAAAACCTTATGTGACTGTAATCAGATAACGTCTCTTGAACACATGCACAACATCCACACCGTAACTTGGTCCTTGAGATCAAGATCATGCCCGCATCTTTTGAAAAGCTTTGTTGCATTGATCCAATTATAATAAGTACATATACACCAATACATTACGGGTACAGGAATTTTTTAATTTTGGATAAGAGTGCAGCAAAAAGTCAAATTTGAGGCAGAAATATATGACAGAGGTTAATCAAACTATAGAGACAAAAACTATAGAGACAAAACAAATGAAGGGTTTTTTCTTCCCGGTTTAGAACCCTAGACTGCCTATTTCTGTGTTTTACGGGTATTTTGGTGTGAAAATCTACAATTTTTTATATAAAAAAAAATTTGTCAGTTGTGGCATACGTACCAATATCCAAGTCCTACATTATCTTTGTAGGTTGGCTCATTCTTCATACACATCCACTTTGCTTTCAAAGTCTGCATGCTAAACTTGTAACGAGGGGAGGGGAAGACCATGATAAGCTTCCACCCTGCAAAACGGTACAGGACACTGCAATCTTGGGGGCAACACAGCAATATATAGGTCCACAAGAAACTGCATCTTTGAAACAATATTATAGTTAACATAGTAATTAAGCACTAGAATCCATTAACGAATCATCATCATATATACTTGTATTGTATCCCTTTCGGATCCGAACCTCAAGTATTTAAGCACTCCAATTCTTTCAGAAGTTCTTCAGCTTGTTCAAAAGCAACCATATTCGGTGGATATTGAAAGCCTTTGAACGAACTTGGAAACTTCTCTCATTCAAATATATCTGATTAATATTGTTGTCACTGATTGTTATCTCACTGCCTGATGAGTTACTAGGGTTTCTCAATGGCTTTATATAGAGACTCAATCCCTTGTCCAGCAGAACATTTATTCCAAAAATCTATTACTATTTGCCAAGTTTTCAGATTCGGTTCTCCATCAATTAAAGTTGTATCTTGTGAGCATATAATTGATAAGGAGTCTAGTGCTTGCTAAGATAAGGTAGAAAGTCTAAAATTAGTTAAGTGGCTATTAGCAAACCTAATGCAAGATGCATTATTATGAATTATCTATATTTTAATAATTAATAGTAATCAAAAAACAGTTTTCTGTATGATATATAGCTGGAAGTATCATAATTTTTATAATTATTTTTATGTAATTTAAAACTTATTGAGAATTTAGAATTTTCATCCCTATAAATGTGGTATTTCCAGAGCATCCAAAAATCAAGTAAAGATGTGTATTACTATGAAAGTTGAAGTGGAAATGAATTAAGTGTCCTTAAAGATGATATTTAAATTTTAGTATTGATTATGTATTTCTTTTATTATACTGTTATGTATAAATAATATGCATAAAAAATTTGATTATAAATGTTAGTTGAAAATAAATTGTATGTATAAGTGCATTATTACTTAGCTTAATTATTTCACTTTGTAAAATGTATTTAGGGTTACAACATGATAAATTATTGAACTATTATAAGTTAATTAGAAATTCAAAAAATGCAATTAAAGGAAAATGGTAATTAAATTAGATAATATAATCACGTAATCAATAGTTTATTCTATTATTATTATTATTATGGTCACGTAATCAAAGTTGATAAAAAGAAAATTTTATTTAAATAATGAGATTATGCAACCAATTATTTTGAGTTAGCAAAAATATCTTTTTATTTTAGCCACATAATCGTGACGTCACGTTTAAGGATTAATAATTTAATTAGTTAAATAATTAGGCAAGATTAAATAATTAATTATATTCTAATATTCTAATAGATATGTAATTATTTAGTTACGTAATCAATCATTTTAATTAATTATACAATTCAATTTAAACTCACTCATCTAGAATTTATCAATACAAGTTAAATATTAATACGTGACATTATATCACACAAGTAGGTGTTACAACTACTGCCATAGGCACACTCTGATAACTAATGCCAATATACTCGACAAACTATTGCCGCAACGTGCTCAGTAAACCATATAAGTTTATTATTTGTTAATTTAAATTTATTTTGTATTTATAAATTATTATCGATTATTTAAATAAAATTTTAATTTAGTTCAGAATTACAATTTTATGTATCAATTATTTGTTTGATCCAGACATAATATTTAGTATTCTTAATCAATTATAATTTTGACAAAATATATTGGACTTGAAATTAAAATTATGAATTATAATTCTAAGTCTATCTTCCAAACAAACCCTAACAGTAATTATAGGAGGGATTCTTCCGCAATCAATAATCATGTATGCCGATAGGTATAACTCAAAGTCATAAAGGTATAAAACTGTCAAACAAACCTTTATGAAAAAGATTTTGAGACCATTTAGTGAGATTTTCTACAATAAAAATTGTTTAATATCAAGTTTCCTTCTGAACCAAAATGTAAAATTGCTCAAGAAAATAAACTGTAATTCATTTGAAGAGAAATTTATAGAGGAAAGAGAGATGCAAAAAGATTGGACAATTATGAGAATCTTGCAGGCCTGTGGCCACATATAATCTAGTCCTAAATTAAGTTGGTACTTGGTAGTAACTGATTTTTGTAGTTATCATATATTCCTGATTTCTGGAGTTATCAAGATTCTTTGTATACTATATGATAGAAAATTTTGGAGCGTAGAAGTTAGAAGTTTTTCTCTTCTTTTCTATCTTTTTTGTTAATTAGTTCATGTCATACAGAAAACAAAGCCACAAATCAAACCGGCCAAGAGGCGTGTCTAACTATTAAGGAAGCGTGCTTCCTGTCTCGCATTGAGAATCTCAATTGAAATAAAAACTGACCCGAAAGATATCCTTAAGGTACAACCATAGAAAAGAAAAATAAAAGCCACAAATCAGAATACAAAATCACATAAGGAGATATTAGGCAATGAAGAATTTACAGAGAGAACAAATAAACCCATAGATTCAGACAAATTGAGGATCAACCATAGGGTAAGTATGGATGGAAGAGTTTGAAAGGAAAGAAAAAAGAGGGTTGATTTTTCATTTTTAAATTGAAAGAATTATAAAATGTTAAACCAAAGAAAAAAACCATTGCAATTGTGAACAAAACTTAAATGAAAAAAAATAAAAAAAGCATAGTTAGCGTAGCAAGGGGCTTAAGCGTCTGTTGATGAAACTTCGAAAGAGAAGTCAGAAGGTTCCATGGTAATCATTCTGAATTCTGATGTTTAGTTGGCGCCTTTTGTTATTTTGTATCTTTTCTTCTTATATTCTCTGAGAGAGTGATCTTTTCCAGAAGCAAAATCCATATATACCTTTTCACCAGAATTAAAAAAAAAAATCCATATATACCCTATCCTAACCCTATCCTATATCAACATGCATGAAAGTAATAGATCCTTCAGCAAGCTACGTGAGTATGATGTTTGAGTGTGACAAAGCTGCTTTTGTCTTGTTTCTAGAACAAAAGCAACAGACTTCAATATTGGTAGCAAGCGAACTAAAACCAAACGTTAAAATATTGGTATGTCTTGGTTTCGTGGAAGGAATTGATAATACTGAGAAAAGAAGTACTTCAATTGAGAAGACGAGGTGCTGGTGTACTTATTAGGTTCCCTGAGCCAACTCTAAAGTAAAGAGCTGGAACTGAACTCTGGAGTTTAACTATTTATTTGGATGCAAGAATGAAATTGCTGTTGTGGTTCGAACTCCAATAACCCACAGTATTTGGCTCACAAACATCATTCTAGTGTTTGCTCGGATGATGATTAAAATAATACTTGAGTAGTTACCTTTAATGGACACCCCCAATGCTTCCACGCCTCCATGTTTCTGGATATTGAATCGATTATAACATGGAGTAGTGGAAGCCTTTGAGGGTGATCACTAAAAGCATTCTCTATTCGAAATTTTCCATGCATAGACCCAAGAAACTTGTTAATTTCTCAACCATGCACACTCCATACCCTAACAATCTGATTGCCCCTGTAGGCTATATATAGAGCCATAAGACACATGCCGATGAAAATGAACCACTATTAATTTGTTGAATAGTTAATTGTGGTGCCAAACAAAATTCGCTTGCTTTCTCTGTTTATGGTTTGATTCGCCAAGTTTAACATATGATTGCTTTCTTGATCACGAATGATGAATTTGTGTGTGCCTCAAGAACCTTCCTAGTTCCATCAGAATCACAGCTCAGCTCAAATTGCACCGAGGTGGAGGATGGCGCTTGTTGACTTCAAACAGAACAGTGTTTCTTTTTATTTTTTTTTTTTTTTTTAATGATAAACAGAACAGAATGTTACCAAAGTCGAAATATGGCATCTTTAGCATGAAGTATTCTCTGCAGTTGACAATGAATGGCTGAGAGAATATATAGTTGATTATAATCAATATTAATTTGCATTTCAATGATTTGATTGGTTTCTGTACAAGGCACCAAACTTATCCAATTATCCACAATTTATGAAGAACAAATTAAAAAGTGACTTTAAAGAGAAAAGGAATATTATAAACAGAAGAAGTTCATCCAATCAACAAAAAGTCATAACCCATTAAAAGTAACCAGGAGATGCCACCGGCTCCTGCAGTTCCATTTAGTGTAAGGATTTTTGTAGTGATTCCATTTTGCAAAGGCAATTCCCATCCCATGATCATGATTCCACTTTAATGGAGTCAATATCTCTTTTTCACTCTTCTCTTTTATGAATACATATTTCGTATTTTCTAGTATGACCTTAACATGGATCATTTACTCAAATCTTAACCCACTTTAATGACTAGTTAAGTCTCCTTTGGAAATAATGTTGCTTTTGATGCTCGTACTTTTTAACAAGAGAAGTCATATATTGGTATTTCACTATTTTGGTACTTTGTAAGATAAATTGCGCTTGTGCTTTTTTTTTTTTTTTAAGGACTGATTAGACCCTTTTCGCTAGAATAATTGTTTCCGGTACTTGTAATTAATAGACTTGTCATATGTAGAATTCGATGATCTTTGTATAAACACCAAAGTTAAGATCAAACTCCTCCAGATAAGAGACCGAAGCCACAAAATATCTCCCGTGGTAACAATTATGTATGTGACTATGATGGCAGCAACTTTTCATCCAAATTTAAGCACGAGAAAAGGAATACTCCCATGGGGTTTGTTGCCAGAAAATGGAATAAACTCTTAATATCTAACAACAACTTTCAATAGAAACTAAAGTTGCAGGTCTATCAGTTCAAGATAAGAGGTATATATAGTTGTTGAAGTAAGCTTCACGATATAATAATAAAGTTTATGAAGAAAAATTACAGCCCTAGTTGTTAACCAAGTTTAGGCACTAGTAAATGGTAAATATACAGTGGCCTTCATGGACAAGCAATGACTTGAACTACTTGAATGCAACGTTATATTTGTAAAGGAGTTAACACATTAAAATTAAAGTCCTATAAATATATATAGCTATAATAGTGTAAAATAAGTTTCATGACAAGGCTGAAATTTATGAAAAGAGATGGAAATTAAATTGTGAAGTAGCTTCATACCAATCCATTGGATTTCTATATAATAATATGGATTTCAAGAAATGTCAGGCTTCCATTCAACCTAGTTTTTGAAAATAAAAGAATCAATCAATGGAAGCCTAATTATAGAAAAAATTCTTACAGGTATGCCTATTGAAATTTGAAACATTATATGTGACCACTTTCTATTCTATATTGCTTGCAAGAAAAACATATATATATACATATATATGTATATATATATGTATATATATATATATATATATATATATATATATACATATATATATACACATATATGTATATATATATATATATATATATATATATATATATATATACATAAATGTATATATGTATATGTATATATATATATATATATACATGGGTTACAGGCAGCCAAATATTTTGTTAAACACCAATGTTCTTAATTAATGATTGCATGAGGGAGGAATCATCTTTAAACTTTATCAACAGATATTTTTCTCCAAATTCAATTTTTTTCTTGGCTTCTTATTGGCAGTGTTTCTTTTAGACTTTAGAGTGGGGACAATTTAATGAACCAAGGAGAGCATACTGGAATGGAACTTGGCCACTGGTGACTTGTAAAGAACAAGTGAGGAAAGCCTAGGGCTCAAGCCTCTTAGGAGGACGTGTAACCTCCAAGCAGAGCTTACATTTACAACTAGCTTCTAAGCTGAAACTAATGAGTCATCCTTTAATGAGTTATCAGGCACGAAAGTTGTAGGTCTTTCTTTGCCAAGCGTGAGGCGATGTCCTGCACTCCATACTTTATCTCTACTCGTTAAGGTCGAGACTTGAGAGCTTTAATCACGTGTGCATGTCTTATCAATCCCAAAACGGTATCTTTCCATTAATCATTATTTCAAAATTCACCTTCTTATTCGCACACTTGTGTTCTAACTTGTCACTTTTAATTCACTATGTTAACTTCTCACTCATTGTATAATGTAAGATATTTATTTTGTGTAGTCCTATACGTCTTCTAGGAGTAGGGGTGTCCATAGGTTAGGTTGGGTAAGGTTAAATTTGTGGATCTAATATACATTAAGTAACAAATCTCATCTATTAAAATAAATGTCTCAATTAAAACGAAATAAAAAGTTTATCACACATTATTATAAGTAACTTAATAAATCTCAACAAAAGATGATATACAAAATCTCAAACTAATAAACTAAAAGTCAAATATAATAAGTTACAAGTTTTAAACATAATATAACGAGTCTTAATCTTAAAATAAAAAATTCTAATACAAGTCCCAAAAGTAAAATATAATAAGTCACATAAGTTTTAATAGAGGAAAAAGAAGAAACATCAGATTTAATATGCTAAATATCTAGAAATGATTTTTTTATTAAAAAATAGTTAGATTGGGTTAGGTTGAGTGGGTTGTAATTTTTTCAACTTGCAATTCAGCCCATTATTTTCGAATTGAGAATTTTTAAAAATTCAACTTAATCCACGAACCCAATCCAACCTGTTAACTATGGGTTGTGTTAAGTCAACATCCATGAATTCAACCCAATGGACACCTTTAATAAAGAGCATTATACCATTATGCTTTTTTCCATGCATTCATATCCACGATTCTTGGTATATATAACAAGTATATATATTCTTTCCAATCACGCTATCTATTTTTTTTTTTTAAGATTTTCTTAGAAACTTTGATCATCTGTTGTTACTCACTGTAACAATATTTGAATTCCTGATATTATAAGTAAAGTTTATCTTACTAGAACTCTAACTTACTTTCTACTAAGCAACACTCTTTTGGGTAATAATAGATTCTTTTGGGTAATAATAAACTTATTTAACTATATGTCAATGGACACCCACTAATTTAAATTATTTTTATATTTTTTTGAAAATTCTAGGATCATATTGGAGAATCATATCTAAAAAATGAGGCAAATACATATTATGCAACTTTATTTTTTGGTGGTGTTAGACATGGAATTCGATCCATTTGACAACGAAGGAGCAAATTTTTTAGATTTGCAAAAGTAGAAAATGATTAGAATAAATCACTATTCTTTATGGGAATTATTCTTTCATTTGTTTATCATCAGGGAAAGGGAGAAACCCTTACTATATAAGGCCACTAAACCTTATAGTTTTCATTAACGTATGGGTGTGATAACAATCAAAGACATTGTGAAATATGAATGGTTCCAATGGGAGAACTTGCCAAGTTCGCTCAAAGGCCTCCAATGCAGCATCTTTGTTAGGGCGATTGAATGAATAGAGCAAATGTCTTCAGTAACCCTCAGAGGCTTCCGCTGCTCTGCATGCATGTGTTCAACTCCATTTAATATGAAGAAACATGCATGGAGTAGCGGTCGCCAATGGGGGTTAACTGAAGGCTTTACTCTTTTGTATTTGGATGAGTCCAATAATGGATCTGGGTGACCATGCAATTGTCAACTTGAAAGAGTTATTACCTTCAGAGAGGCTTTACTTACAACCAAACGAGGCTACAAGGTTTTTGACATTGTGTGCTTTTATATACACACACTGTGTGGGTGTGGGTATTATATATACATATATATATATATACGGCAGCCAAATATTTTGTTAAACACCAATGTTCTTAATGATTGCATGAGGTAGGAATCATCTTTAAACTTTATCTATAGATATTTTTCTTGGGTTCTTCTCGGCAGTGTTTGTTTTAGACTTTTGAGTATGGGGACAATTTGATACAGGAAGGAGTCATACCGGAATGGAATTTGGTCACTGGTGACTCGTAAAGTCTCTTAGAAGGACGTGTAACCTCTGAAGAGAGCTTACGACAAGCTTCCAAGCTGAAGCTAATGATAGATTCTTTTGTCATGATTTTATTTATTTATTTTCGATGCTTAAATTTATAATTTTAAATTACGGTTGAAGTCTTAATTGTTGTTGCATTGTGTTTCTTGCGATTGTAGGAATTGTGCCTACTGTGATACGGGTTGCGGGTATGACAGTCGTAAATGTTTTTGACAAATAATATACTAAATATTTTTTTTTAAATTTTTTTTTTATAAAAACAACATTGGGGCCGTTGTAGCCGCAATGCGGTTGTGATGTGACCATTGCAATATTAATAGAAATCACTCCTTCATTGCGAGGTGATACAGTTGCGGATACTGCCGCAACCTCAACATTGCGGCCGCATCACATCATGCGGTCTGTATTTTAATTCTATGCTCAAATTTATTGATTTGTTTTGTAAACTTTTCTTTTTTATGATTGGCTTTTGATAGTACTAGTATCTCTCTCAATCAATGAAGATTCCATCATTATAAGGATACACTGACTTTCCTTGTTCAATTCAAGGAGAATTCCGAAGATTAACTTGTAATCTATTTCTTACAAATCACTTATTTAATCTACTAATTAACTTATCTAGCGGTTGAAGAAGACAGTAGTTTTCTCTAAACCATGAATAATTGTAAGGTTGAGGAAGTAACAACAGTAAAGAGAGAACTCGTGGTATATGAAGATAAGAAATAAAACTGAAAAGAGATTTGGCCTAGAGAAAGGAGATTCGCAGTCCAGTCTAGGTAAATGGACGTGGAAAAGAAAGTCAAAGGAGGAAAATTTTAGCTGGAGGCAGTGTCTTAGGTTTTGTATATTCCTGCTCTTTTTTTTTTTGTTAATTATATTCCTGCTCTTTAATTGCAACACGTTCGGAAGTTTTAGTAACTATATATCTACTGTACAAAAGCATTGCTTCATCGGCAACCAAACTCAGGGAAGTGCTGCAATTTCAATCTGTTGAGATGGTTTCCATTTGAAGAGTAGATGAAGATTACGAAACAGAAGAGACCACCAAGTGATAATATAAGGTGTGGAAATTCTAAGAAAAAAGAAAATAAATTCGTGAAATATCACATATAGGCAGCACAAAGGGCAACATTATTACTATAATGATTTAGAATTGATTTATTTGTTTTTTAATTCTAACATTACTTTGTCATTTTATGAGAGGTACTGTACACAAAATATTGAGACTTTATGCAAGATTATAAGAACATGACACATTGCACAAAAAGTATGAGTCTCCTTGTATAGAATGTTGTATATATTTCGAACACTATATTTCTTCTAACTAAAATAACATGATCATGACAAGAAGTAAAATAAAAAAATTCAAATCAATTTATGTCATGACTTTGACTCATTAATTTTTTAAAATTATTTTTATGTAATCAATGTAACTTCCATAGATTAATGAATTTATGTAAATAATAATAATAAATAAATCCTTTTTAACCGTTTATCATGTTGGAATATTGATGGAAAGAGTGAAGGCTGCACTCTGGTATATATTTTGAAGATACTAGCTGTATGTATTTTAAGTTTTATTAGGGAGAGAGATCACAAAGAGTTTCTCTCCTTTATGAATTAGTACAAACATACAAATCTTGACAGACCCTAACACCTTGTGTGTCTATATTTTATTTAAATAAAAAAGAGAAGAAAGTGATTTTAAATTATTTAATTTACTACTTACCAATACTTTTTATAATTTTTTAAAATGTTAAATAATTACCTACTAAAAATTTTAGTTTTAGGATTACGTTTATCTTAAAAAAAAATTGGAGTATTTTTATCAATAATAAATATTTACATAAAGCAATCAAAGGAAAACTTAATTTCATATATATATATATATATATATGAAAAAGGGACATGCTTCTTTATATGTCTATACATGTGTCTTGTGTAAGAAAGACAGTTGTAACGGTATATGAGAAACATAATTAAACCAAACTTGTGTGCGATATTTGGATAAAGAAAATGGTATTGTAGAAGAGAGATATAATTTTCTTTGAGCAAAAGTGAGGAGGAGGAACAACGTGTGGTTGCTCGTCTAATCTTTGACTCAATACTCTTGGATACCAAGTCTAGTTTTATTTATTAATTTATCTCTATTTTTTTGTGATTCCTCAAATTATTATGAGTTATTATTTATGTATTCAAATTTCTCATCTTGTTATTCTAGTATGTGTATTCTTTATTTCAGTCCTTGCACATACCTCACATAGACATAGTTTATTGTACAACTTCCATTTTCTTATATGTATAGATAAGGAATCCATTGACACTAGTGTATATTAAAATCAATCTCAATATATATTAACATTATATATATAAGAAGCAAATATTAACTATTTCATTAATTGCAGATTATTGTTGTGCAATTTGTTCAAAATTTGACATGAAAGATTAACATCTTATAGATCATTATGATTTGACATTAAAACAATAAAATACATTTACAAAAGGTTGTTAAATAGTATAAATGTCTCAAATCCTTTTAAAACATGAAGAGTATGAAAGAATGGTGTTAAGCTTGCAAGCATTAGCTACAGTCTTTGACCTTTGGCTTTCTTGGAGGGCATTCTGAATCATGCACGTGCAACTGGAACAGGGCATAGATACTCAAAGAGAATCAAGGCATTTGGAAACAAGCGAAAGAAATCAAAATAGATGCATTTTATGAAACTTTCTCAGCAACTTGGTGTTCATTCATTTATTGCGTCTCTATTATGAACGCATTGAACAGAATTGTTATCTAGTGTATACTAATTCAAGATAAACTTTATGTTGAACGACAAAAGTCATTTTCCACAAAATCAAAAGAGGGTCTGATTCTATACATATGTTGCACTTTGTATGAGGTGAGTAGAAGAGAAAATGATAGGAGAGGATCAAAGGACAATGTTTGCCTTACCCAATTCCTTTTGCCTTTGTACACTTGTGTTATCTAGCAAAAGTCAGTTTTGAAAGCCAACAAGAATCGAATAACTCTTGCATTAATGAGTCTTTTGATGAAGGCCAACTTGTCCAGCTAGCAAAATCGCAAGTCAACTCAAGATAATAAAATTTTAAAGTTTTGCTTCTTCTGAATTCATGATTAATGGAAATAAAAAATAACACTCAACAATAAAAACCAGGATATTGTCTAGTACGTGCCAAAGTTCTATTGTTACTAAAATATTCAATTGCAATTTATTCTTTTCCTTTCCCAAGGATGGCGCAGTGAATGTAGTGATGATTTTGCTCAACTATCTGATAATATATATATTGTCTACTCGTTATTTCACCTTATAGATTTCATAGTGAATGCAACACCTTGGTTAATCCCTTATTTTACTAACAGGATGTATGAAACGGAAGGTTTTGATATATGTTTTTGGTAAGTAGATATTCAATGTGGTAAGTAGTTAATCTCCTACGTTAAGGTTTTGATATATAGATATTCAGTGGTCTTCTATTGTTTTCAGTTTAGAATATCAACTCTTTTTATCACAAATAACAAGTGCTTCTGTAAATATCAAGTGCATTGTTCCAGGATTTAAATTTTTTGTTTCTTATTTCTATGTTTAATTCTATCTGCAAATTAAATATTTTCAACTCAGTAAAATAAATGTTTATATAGAAAAGATGTTTTTGCTAATTAGGAGAGTTAGAAATGTATTTTTTTTTTCTGGTTTTGGGCATCTTATTGGAAGACGTGATTACAGACCAAAAAAAAAAAGAGGTAAAAAATTTGAATCTATAAATTCAAGACTTTGGTAACGTGCACTGAATAAGAATTTTTTTTTTAACAAAATAATAGATAACGCCCCTATAGAGATTCTGTACATGCCCCCTATCAATAAGATATATACAATTTGAATTAAAGGAGAACCGAATGTAAAAATGTCAAATAGTAATAGATTTTTCGAATAGATGTTCTGTTAGACAAGGGAATGACTCTCCATATAAAGCCATTGAGAAACCCTGGTTTCTCATCAGGCAGTGAGATAACAATCCGTAATAACAATATCAATCAAATATATATGAATGAGAGAAGTTTCCAAGTTTGTTCAAAGGCTTCTAATATTCCACGCAATACTGGATGCTTTTAAACAAACTTAAGAACTTCTGAATGAATTTAAGTGCTTCCTCGTTTGATATACCGTATAAGAAATTAATAATATAGCATAATCAATGCTATTTATATTTGATTAAGATATTGGATAGTAATTTATTTGGTTAAAATAATTTTATTCAGCTTTGATTATATAAGATTAGATAAGATAAAATAATTTGATCCTTATTTGTTATACGATCAAAGTTAAATAAAATTATTTTGACTAGATATCATATTATCCAAACATTATATAAAGATAAATAATATATACAATACAATACAAATATATACAGCAATCCTTACACTAAATCTCGTAGTTACTTTTAATTGGTTCTGACTTTTTTTATTGGTTGGATGAACTCTCTTCTGCTTATAATATTCGTTTTCTCTTTAAAGTCACTATTTAATCAAATTTCTTAATAAATTGTGAATAATTGGAGAAAGAAATCTTATCTTAAATTTGGCGAATCAAACCATAAAGGTTCTTATCTTAAATTTGGCGAACCAAACCATAAGCAGAGAAATTAAGAGAATTTTGTTTGGCCCCACAATTTACTATTCAACATACAGGGGTTCATTTTCATCAGCATGTGTCTGATCACTCTATATACATAGCCTACAGGCATTCAGATTAAGGGTATGGTGTGTGCATGGCTGAGAAATTAACAAGTTTCTTGGGTCCATATATAGAATTTTGAATAGAGAATGCTTTTAGTGACCCTCAAATGCTTTTGAATAGAGAATTTTAATATAGAATTATGATCGTTTTAATATCCAGAAACATGGAGGCGTGGAAGCATTGGGGGTCCATTAAAGGCAACTACCCATGTATTTTGATCATCATGTTTGTGTGCCAAATACAGTGGGAATTTGAAACAATTCCTACTATGTGTTATTGCAGTTATTGGAGTTCCAACCTCAACTGCAATTTCATTTTTGCAGCCAAATAGAGTTCAACTCCAGAGTTCAGTTCCAGTTCTTTACTCTTGAGCTCGCTCAGTAAGTCTCACTAGTGCACCTTGTCTTCTCTTACAGTACTTTTTTTTTCCCCCTTCAATATCTCTTTCTCACTCTCCCAACTATAACTTCATAACTCCATAAATCAGGAATCTATGGCACATCCGTTGGGTTTGATTTGTGGCATTGTCCTTTGTATGGCATTAACTGAAAAAGAGAGAGAGAGAGAGAGAGAGAGAGAAAGAGAGAACTACTTCTACGCTCTTAAATTGTCTATCATATAGTATTCAAAGAATCTTGATAACTTCAGTATTCTTCAGGATTCTTTTTCTAGAAATAAGTGTGGCCAGTGTATGTAAGAGACTTTTAGTTTGTTGCAAGATCTTTTATATAAACACCAAAATCAAGACCAAACTCCTCCATATAACAGAGAATCGAAGCCACTAAACATGCCTCACGGTAACAATTATGTACATGACTGTCACGACAGCAACTTTGTATCCAAATTTAAGCACCAGAAAAGGATATCTCCTATGGTTTTTGTTGCCGTAAAATGGCATAAAGTTTTAATATTTAACATTAATTTTCCATAGATACTAAATTTGCAAGTATATCAGTTCTAGATAAGAGGTATATATAGTTGTTGAAGTAAGCTTCATGATATAATCAAGTTTATGAAGAAAAAGTACAGCCCTAGTTTTTCAGCCCTAGTTTTTAACCAAGTTTTGGCAATAGTAAATGGTAAATATACAGTGGCCTTCACGGACAAGCAATGACTTGAACCACTTGAATGCAACTTTATATTTCTAAAGTCCCATATATATATATTTGCTTGCATGAGCATATATGACATGCATGAACTTTTAACTACAAAATATTAACAGCCCAATGAACGAATTTGTTAAACCTGACAGTTTTGAGATTAGATATTACATTTTCCAAGAAACTGGAAACCCTGACGGGCAAAGGAATGGCAGAGAAATACACTTCAACATATATAAATACAAAATGCAGCGCTTCCTGCCCCCAATGAAATTCTTCTAGACCTAATTATGTTTCGGACCTGCAACTTTTCTTGCTACACTGCCCTCCTAATGATTATAAAGTGAATTCCTATCAAGCAGGGCACCAATTTTGGCTGCAGTAATAGACAAACATATTAATTACATAAGGTCATGTTGATGGTCAGGGCACCATTTACCTCTCTTCTTATCTTCACTCCCCAATTTATTTTTGAGTTTTAAAATTCACCTTACAGGACGAAAGAGAACCTCACCCATGAAGAATATCTTAAAAGTAAAATTTCATCTTACCCTATATCATACTTAAAAATTTAATTATATTTGACAAATAAAAAGGTAAGCAAATTTAAGGACTCTAATACATGTACAAGATCTTTGGTCCAATAACGAAAAATTTCTAGGCTTAAAATAGTATTAAAAAACTAACTACTTGTCCCTTTCATTCACATCCTGACAAGTAAACTATTTTTAAAACATGATTGAGTTAAATGCTATTTTTTTAGAAAAAAAAAAAAACTAGAAGTATCTCTGATAAGGTTGAACTAAATATTTTTCCCTTGATAAGACCACTAAACTTAAGGTGGCAGTTGGATCTATTAAATCTATTCTCGATTCAATTTATATAATAATAGATTTAATGAATTTTAATGAATTAGATTAATTTTAGTTAATGAATGATTCATAAACCAATCAAAATATTTATTGGATATATAATATATTTGAATATAGGAAAAGTTTAGATGTATATCTAGATAAGAATGGATGAATTGGATATTCATCAATTAAAATGCATTAGTGGATGGATTATAAATTATCCATTAAAATAAATCATAGAGACATCGGATGATTTTAATAAATTTTTAATAAATCATAAGTGTATTATTAATTTATTTTTTTCTTAAATTATTAATGATCAAATTCAAAATTCATCGTATCCATCTATTTCTCATCCTAAATAAACTGATCCAAGTAATTAAAAGCTTCAACAGGAAAAATATGTGAAATAAGAAAAGTTGAATTAGGCAGTCTCTAACAATAATGCACATGCTTCTGCATAAAAATGTTATCTGGAACCATAGTCCATAGGTTTCTTGCTTCTTAATTAGCATTCAGCCCTTGCTCTGGATACAAGAGAAGAAAATCTTGGTAAGAGAACAGTGATTTTGATCAAAGTGAACCGTTTGGAACTTGATCATAAACAATCAGAAGTAAGCCTTCAAGCTCCGACAAAGACTTCCAGCATTCAAGTTTATAACTAAATACTGAAGGCCTTTGAGGGAACATGGAGAGTTCTTCAATCAGTCTCACTCTGAATATATCTGTTTGTGAGATTAATGAAGAAATACAAATGGGTTTAGATATATATAGGCATGGTTGGCCCTTGCTCTCAGAAAAGGATCGAATCTTGGGTCCCTACCTTCAAATTTATTTGCTTCATTATTCGGTTCTCCATATATGGAATTTTGCTTTTACTTTCCATCTTTTATCATGAATAGACCCTTAAATAGAAATCTTTCTAGAACGTAAAATTGGCCCCCAAGATATGATCACAGTAATAAGAGCAAAGGAAAAATGACACGTTCCTAGAATTCTGTGAACTCAGAAAAGCAATGATCTTCCTAGAATAGAATATGTGGTCCCGTCATGGATGACTTATACTGCATGGCAAGAGCCACAATTCCATATGATGCTGTTTTATTGGATACTGACTACCACTGCATGTTAGGGTGGAATGTCAACGCATTAACTGCATTTTTTGGCAGCTCCATTTGGTCTATCTGTGCTTTTCAAATCCATGGGCGGGGTGACATTAATTAGAGAGATTCTTGCATGGGTCATATTCTGAAGAAATTATTGGGTAGAAAATGTTTATTTAAGCATTTCATTCAATAATTAATATGTGTACAATTTAATGAAATATATTATAAATGCATATTACCTTTAAAAAATTTATACATGTCAACTGTTAAATAGAATGTTTCAGTAAACACAAGCCTATCTAAGTTTATCTTTCTCTATTGAATTTAAATTTGTTGACAAGTTATAGGAATTATAATTTTCAAAAATTCTGTTTAAGTTATATAAGCTTAAAAGAGATAAGAAACCAATAAGTTGTAATCATTTTAATTGAATCAAAGTGAGTGTCTTTTTTTTTAAAAAAAAAAAACTAAATATCATTTCTAATATTCAAATATTTTTCTTTAGATTAAGATATTTTACTTTTCTTTAGATAAGTTACTTCACTATCAAGACAAGACTTATTGCAATTAGACTACGTTAATTGAATCAATTCTCACGGATGACAATGATTACATTTTTTTAAATGTTAAGTTAGTAAATATTCAAATATTTGATCTGATTTTTGGATATATTCTTGTGTTAGCATTTGTGTAAGTGTTAATTTTAACTTTTAATGAAGTCTAATTACAGTCACTTGGATTTGGGTACCAATATTCCAATTAGTTATCAAACATTTATTAATGGTTAATTATAGTTTATGAACTTCAAGCATGATATATTCTTCTTTCAAAACATTTATGTATATTGTGAGAACAAGCAATCACTAAATGTTTGATATTCATAAGGTATCAATACTGTGAAACAAATAAGAGTCCTATAGCAACTCCCACAACCAACTGCTAAAATTATTCTTAGAAAAGAAATATAACATTTATAAGACTAAATGCAGAGATGTGATCATCGTCTAACACATTCTTAAGCATGTTTACTCCTCTTTCTTGGTGCAGCAATGGACAATTTAGGTTTGAAGGTTCAATGCATCTCTAAGAAGTCTGCAAACAAAACCACTACATCTGTAAACGTTTTCCACTCTGCAAATCTTACCTCAACAACCATAAGCCCCAGGAATGTCTATTGTACAAGGTGTTCCATTAGACAAAATGGGCTTCAAAAGAGCTGATAGAGAAAATGAGTGCTTTTTTCTTTTAATCTCATTTGTTTAATAACAGCTGTCATAAAAGAAAATAACGAGATTATACAATGCACAAAATTCATCCTTAAATAAGTATATGCTTATATAAGTACTCAAATTAATATTATTATCATAAACTTCATATATTTTACTTTAATAGTCTTTCATTATTATAGTCTCATAGACTTAAAATTAAATGTGGTCGACAAATTAAACTTTTTTTATTTTACTTTAATAAAGTCTTTCATTATCATAGTTTCACAGACTTAAAATGAAATGTGATCGACAAATTTGAGCATAATTGGATTCACTTTTTTTTTTTTTTACTTTAAAGAAGCCTATAATACAAATGTTCTGGAGAGAACTTATAACGAAAAACATTTTTTTGACAGTAAAATAAACAAAAACACAAACACATGCAATGTAACATTATTATGGTGACCATCGTAATCGAGTTTTGCCCTAATAATGAACCCCATGACTCAATCAGTTGATTGTTCAACAGATTTCATGATTGTCTTAAATTGCCACCCCACATTATTTTTCCACATTTTGTCGAAGAAATTCTTGTAAAAATTGTTTTCTCTCCCGAATCCCTAACATGTGCTGGAAAAGGTTTTACAAGTAAATACTGATTTTTCAATATTGATTATTTTAAATTTTGCTAATATGTCTATCAAGAATTTTTTTTATCTGTCAAAAGTAAGCTAAGCGCTGGCTCCATCTTAGTGGCACTGGATACTGAAATAAGCAAGTAGACGAGGAATAAATTCTAACCATTCGTGATCAATAAAGTTACCTTATCTAAAATTTGGTGAATCAAACTCTAAGCAGAGAAAGAATGGGAATGTTATTAGCTGTCGAGTTTCTATTAGTAGTGGGAATATGATGTGAGAATCTATCATCTTTGTGTATAAATAGGTATTCTTTGTTGGTAGTCATAGAGCTGTGGTTGCGTGTAAGGAATTTGAATGGAGAAAGCCTTCAGTAACCCTCAAAGGCTTCCACGGCACCATGTTACACTTCAATCAAAGACCAGAAATGTGGAGTCGTGGAAGTATCTTTGAGGGCCACTGAAGGCTCTAATCCTATGTCTTCTCTTCTGCTTAGTGAAATCAGTGAGTTAACGCCTGAATTGGGTTCTGTTGAGCTTATTTATGCTCATCCTCAAGTAGCAGCACTGATGATTTTAGCTATTAATTAAGGTTTACTTGAGGTTTATCTTATTAAAATTTTTTTCTTATAATTCGAACCAATCTCTTATTTTCTTTCAAAGAAAAAAGGTACTGAGTGCACTGAAAAATGTACCACTCCAAAGATTGAAAGTAACTACATGGTGTTTAGTTAACATTATTAATTTGTAATTACATGATCACATTCCTGACATTAATCATATTGTTCTTTATCATATTTCTTTTCCGAACTCTTTTTTAGACTAAAGTTTTTTAGGGTGGAGCTACTAATAGTACTCTCAATTATCTATTCATACTTTTCATTAACTTTTTTTTTTCTAGTACTTTGGAAGTGCAAGCATCTAAGTAAGAGAAGGAGATAGGTAACCTAATGAAAGATAAAATGTCCAACATCATCATCAAATCCACATTTTAGACACTGGCCGGTGCCAATTGAGCTTTAAGTTTGTTGGCTACTCTTTACTAAATATTTTTAATTACAATTTTCTAAATCTCACTCAATTAAATGGAGAATTTAAAAAACTAGAATATAATAATCAATGATTGACTTCAATAATAAAATTATTGAAAAAGTATTTAAAATATTAAAATTAAAAATAGTTATTGTAAAACGTGAATAAATTATTAGAAATGCTAACTAATCATCCCACCCTGCTTTTACATTGTTTTTCTTATTAATGGGTTACAACTTCTCCATTCCATTATTCTTCCCCCTTTCAAGTGCTATTTTCTTGTTCCCTTGATTATAGTATGCTTCGCGTCTTTGGGTGTCTCTGTTCCATGTCTTCATCCCTATAACACAAATTATAAGTTGCAACCTTATTCCACTCAGCTCCCTGTGTTCTCGTAGGTTATTGCGCTCAACATGAGAGCTATCGCTACATGTCTCTTGCAACTGGTTTTGTATATATTAGTCATCATCATGTCACTTTCATTGAGCATAATCTTTCTTCTTCTGCTTCTTCTTCCTCTTCATCCAGTCTTCCATGCATGGTTTTTGTCATCTAGTAGCCAGCATTATCATTCTCCTAATTTACCTTTACTATATACCTTCCATGCCTGCACCTTCTGTCTTCTCTGATCCTATTGCTGCCACCTCCATTATCAGTTCTTTTGACCGTTCACCATCCCAATATTATCCACCCTAACCCAACTTTCTCTCTGTCATTTCATGCAGACTCTGGCTAAATCTAGCATTCGGAAACACAATCCTAAATATGCATTTACTCTTACCTTTGCTTCTCTACTTTCTAAATCTACTTATTTTTTTATTGAAAATTTAATTTTTTTAAACAATCTTAATGGCATCGGTTTGAATCCATGTAATTGACCTCACTTAGTAGTAGGAGAAGACTTGGTTATTGTTGGTGTTAAAGATCCAATAAAAAAAAAAAAAGTTGACATAGCTACGGAATTTAATGCTTTATTATTAGCTAATTAACCTGACCTGGTTTTTAGTTTAATATTCATGCAGGAATGAAATGTTTTAGGCTGTAACTTGTGAGTTTATCATGTGAAACAAAAATCATAGACTGGTATGAGGTATCCTAACACTAGACGCTCTACCTCTGGTTCCATTATTTATTATGTCCATGTTCCTATTTTGTTGTTCTTATAGCAAGTAATGAAATACTATCTCTGACTGTAGACCATATTGAGGCTAAATACTGTGCTAGCTGTCCCTTGTACAGTTACTTATCTCACTTGAGTACATCCTTGTGGGAGTTTGTATCTTGGTTTTCCTGTCTCTAGTCCTCTTAATTTTTATTGTGATAATGTTAACGTTATGCAACTCACTAGTAATCCAATTTATCTTGCTCACATCAATCATTTGGAAATTGATTTTTACTTTTATATGTGAGTAAGTTTGAGCCTTCAAAAGTCAGTTTGAGTGAGATAAATGTCCACTCAAACACACTGTATATTTCTATATTCACTATTTATTTATATATATATAGTAAAATTGACTTAAATTTAATAAATGCTAATAAATTTTAAGATAAGGACACTAGATACTAACAAAATCCAAATGAAAACTATTATAGATCTCACTCCTTCAAATTATTTTTTAACATAGAACATTAACACAATTCAGATGAAATTACTTTTAGTAAAAAAAATTGTTCTAAATTATCCTCTACATAATTTAAAATATGTATAAACCTGTGCATCACAAACATGTATTTCATCTAATATTCACACCAAAAGTTGGGCATTTTCTCCTTTTGCCAAACATACATGGTGACAAGTTTGTGATTCAATCACTTACATCGTGAGGGTGAGTTGCAGGTAGCATGAATACATATAGTAAAATTGACTTAAATTTAATAAATACTAATAAATCTCAAAATAAGGACACTAGATACTAACAAAATCCAAATGAAAACTATTCTAGATCTCACTCCTTTAAATTATTTTTTAAGATAGAACATTAACACAATTCAGATAAACCTGTGCATTGCAAACATATATTTCACCAAATATTCACACAAAAAGTTGGGCGTTTTCTCCTTTTGCCAAACATATATGGGGACAAGTTTGTGATTCAATCACTTACATCTTGAGGGTGAGTTCCAGTTAGCATGAATACTTGTTATGTATTAGGGTCGTTTTGTAATATTAAACCAATCTTGTATCAATTTCATTGGCCATAAATACAAGGAAACTTTGCCACGAGCACAAAAGAATTCATTCTCCCAAGAGTTACACTCAAAAGCCATGTACAAAAACTCACATTTTAATCTGACCTATTAATGTTTGTGACATGTTAAATTAGTACATTGTAAAAAGGAGTATGAATTAATGGCAAAGAAAAGAAATGCGTCTTTTCTTGGGACGGGTATGTGTACATTAATGAATAATTGTTTTCCAAAAGGTTTAGAATTTTCTTGACGGCTGACCAAAATGAAAAAAAAAAAAAGACAAAATAGGCTTTAAGACAAGCCTAGAAAAGTAACACTAATCAGAAACTTTAGTTGTACCAACACCAACAAACAAAAAGAGATAACTCAACCCTAAGCCAACAACAATATTCACGACATTTAAGATCCTTAAAAACTATTTCTCGTTTCTTATCAAGACGAACTAGGAGTTCATATTATTTCCTTTGTTTTCTTGTAAAACATTTTCTATCTCTTCACTCTTAATATATAACCAAAAAATCATTGTTAGCCATATCTATTAAGCAATGTGTAACTGTAGTGGGACTATAATAAATCTTTGATCTACCATGTCACCGGGATAACAACCTTTACTATGGTTGTAGGAGGATCCTATGCTTTTAGGGACCAAAGTTTTCTAATTTGAATAGGAGGATTGATGATCACTTTCAGCATCTGCTACTCCCTCGTATCTGCCTTGAGTTAATGTCTTATCTTCTTCTTTTGCCAACCATTGAGAGAGGCTCCTCAGTCCCCAGGTCCAAAGTAAGTAGTCCCCTTTTAGCCATGTAACACGTTTACAATAAAAAAAAAAATTCCAAGAACTCAGAAATAAGAAACAGAGCAGATATATGCAGTGTAGTTATTCAACGAAAAGCACTCTTGGAAGCCCCAATTAGAGGCCGAAAGGAATAATTTGCATCGTGTGAGTTTTTCTCTTTCAATCAGCACATACTTTTCTGTCCAACGGCAGCGGCACCCATGGATTCCTTCCAATGAAATGGTCCAAAGAATTAGCTTCAGGATCGATATCTTGATCTGGATGAGCATCGACATTGAGATGGATTGGTTGAGAGAGAGAGCCTAAGGGAAGAAGAAAAGCAAAGGAAACTTCACACGAGTAGAGAGAGAGAGAGAGCACTTCAGATACAATGAAAACTTGTTCTATCTTGAAAATTTTGGAAGCCCACAAACCTAGAAGCTTTGCTTGTCTCATTTGCCAGGAAATGGAATCCAAGGAAATAAAAGTGATGAAATAAATAATGAAAAAAAAAGTAATCAAAATCAGAAAGCTAAAGTAATCCCAGTAGAAGAAAACCACCGTTGGCATTAGGAAATTGGGGTAGTTGGGCAGGCTCATGAGGGTTTCCACTTTCCCTTGTGTTTGTGGATTCAGAGAGAACCAAAAGGCTTATCTTGGATCATGATTATCATTTGAATTTTTACTAAGCCACTTTTCAGCTACGACAGCAGTAAAGCCTTCAGGAGCTCTCAAAAGCCCCATTACTCTACTCCATTTTTGGAGTAATGGAAGCCTTTGAGGGCTGCTAAAGACTTTCTCCAATCGAAAAACCCCATGCCAAGTTCAAATGCCCTGAATTGGTACCTAAGCTGGCCACACTCACTATTCAGGGGAGGAAGTACTCGTATAGATAGGGGTTGATGACAAACACTGATAACCCACCACGCACAATTGAATATAGTTAATCGTTTTGACTTACAAAATTTACGATTCTCTTCTCTCTTTGTGTAGGGTTTGATTCCCCTCGTGTTAGATAAGATTACCTTCTTAATCAGAAAAGAATAATAGAATTTTGTGCGCAGTGTGTTACCTAAAGAACCTGACTATTATTCCAGAATTACAGCTCAACACATTTGAAAACGATAGGATTGAAGTTCTAAAGTTCTTTTTGTCTTTCGTGAAAACATTTACTAAACCTGAAGACATCATAACGACAGAAATTTACCCTGACCATTGATATGAGAAAAGTTATTCATTTTGTGGCTGGTAGTGGTAAGCGTGAGTTACGATTTTTTTCTTTCATGTACTTTTTACTACTCAAACTGTTAATTTGAAACAAACACATGAACTTAAAGGTCTACTGATCAGTAGGGATGTGTTCTTGTTTGTTGTTAAAAAAAAGAAATGTAATCAGGATGTTTGAGTACTATTATTTTTATAGCCAATATTCCATCAAAATGATATAGACACATTTTAATTCTCTGTTTTTTTTTTCTTAACATGAAACTTGTGAAAGAGCTAGAGGCACAAATTTTATAGTGGAGGAATCCACCAATATTACCAGAGTGAAAATCCACTAATTTTATGCAAAAATGATTTATATTTTTTTATCTCTCATAACATGACATTATATTTCTTATTCGTTTAAAAAAAAAAAAGACGATTGTATGTGTTACTTAGCGCAGGATCAACTGCTAAAGTGGTAAAACTCTTATTTAGATGATCGAGTGTTTAAAATACTTATATACTTGATGAGTTAATAACTATCCAACAAATATATAAAAGTCTTATGATCAGTTTGGTACGAAGGTATAAAAATAAGAGTAAAAAATTATTTATAAATTTACCTAAAATTTTCTTTATTACCTTTATGAGGTTCATTAGGTCACATATTGTTACTTAACTTATTACCTTTACCTTCCTACCTTCCAAAGTATCTGTGGGCATTAGTATTTTGAAAAATGGATACTACTTATAAGTGACTACGTTTTATCCTATAACAAACGCAATTTAGAGACAAATCACAGGTTCATAGATGGAGAACGCAGAAAAGATATGCTTTTGATCATAGATGACTTATTCTCCATGCCAAGAGCCAAAACAAAACCAGAAAATCATATATAGTTATATTCTTTGTAAGACGACCTTTAGTCGATTCTATGTATCACTGTATTAGAATGTCAAATGCCTACATTATTTGCAGAACTTGTACCTTTAATTAAATGGTTCATTATGCATGGGGACACATTCCTTTTGGCTTTCCATTATCTTCATATCTCAAAGTGGAAATATATATACATAAAGCCCGTTTCATATCTTGCTTGAAATGAATCCTTTAGTTTAGATTACTAAATTCAATCATTTCACGTGCATTGATTGGCTTTAATTTTGATTTAATATTTTAAATTGATTTGCCAAACAATTGATTTTGAAAATAAATATTTAGGAGGTAAAAGTATATGCTAAGCCTAACACATCACCACCTCGATTAACAAACTGTCACAACTCAGTCGACTCATTATTATTATAAAATTAAAAATTTCAAAATTATTGTAATTGATTGCATAATTGAATTTTTTGTGATTGATTGAATTAAAAATTAATTGAGTTTATGGATTTTAGTTAAAAATTAATGATTGATTGAATTATAAATTAATGTGAGTTTATGAAAATTAATGAGTGATTGAATTCAAAATGGTTGGTTGATTAGTCTTAATTTTAATTTAATATTTGATTAATTTATAATGATTTTTTCAAGCAATTAAATTTGAAAATGAGTACTTAAGAGGTGAAGGTCTATACTATGCTTGACAGATCACCCCTCATTATACTTTTTTCTACGCCCATCGCATTTACTTTTTTTTAGATTTTCTTTTTAGGTCCTGCACTCATTGTATTTATCTTCCAGGTCCACGTACCCATCCAATTTACTTTCTAGAGGCTCCGTGCTCACTGCTTTTTGGGTCATCATATTAATCCAATTTTATCTTCTGACTTCCATTGCCAATTGCATTTATTTTTCCATAACTATTGCTACTTATGATCTTGTTACCTATGTCCAGCTTTTTATTCTTAATATGAACAAAATATGTGTTTTTTTTATCTTTACTTATTCCTGACATTAATAAAATGAGTAACTACTATTTCTCACTTTCTCTAGTAAAGAACAAGTAAAAAAAGGTAGTTGGAAACACTACATTTTGTCTAACCTTTTCATTATTTTTTTATTTTATTTTATTTTATCTTTAGCGAGATGTTCAAAAAATAAATATTCTAATTTTATGTTATCAATTAATTTTAATTAAAGATAATAGCAATTAATAAAATAATAAAGGAATAGATAAAGTCCAACTCAAATTAAAAATCTCATCGAAATAAAATTGATTGGGAAGAGATGATTTTTAAATAGGAAAACTTGAGTTTCATGTAATATTTGGTTCTTATCTAATAGTTAGGAATCCTCTTATATTTAAAGGGAATAGATTAGAGGAAAAGGGGCAGAAAAAGAGTACGTATAATTTGTGGATAGTGAGATCAAGAAATTTTCAAGTGCAGGTAAATTTCCAATGTTTTTCCTAAATTTTTTTGTGATTATATTCTATTCTAATTGTCTCGTGTAGCCATATTCACCGTGAATCTCATGCACAACCCAATCATTCAACTCACTTGCACTTGATCACGATCACCTACATAAAACTCCCACGCACTCACCCTTGCACACATTTATGTAACATCTCCATTTAAGTAAATATAAATTATAAAAATTTTAAAATAATTTTAATGTTCGTTTTATTATTTGTCATTATTATTTATTCTATTTAATTATTAGTATTTTTGTTTTATTCTTCAAATAAAAAAGAATATTGAAAATTACTCAGGAGAAATTAGAAATAATTGAATACCTTGGGATTAATAAAAATTATACAGTGATAATTTGATAATTTTGGGTATGTAAATAAGGGTATTTTTGTTTAATAAAAAATTTAAAAACAGAAATTAGCCAAATTGATCATTAAATTTATTAATTAGCTTCTAAATACTTATTAATTAAAATAAGTAAAATTAGCATAATCTAACCCAATCAAAACGTGACACTTGGAGGGACTTACATGTGTAAACACACAATTGGCCAAAAATGACCAATAGAAATTTGACAAGTGGTGATTTTTAATTGGTTAGAATTAAGTTATCATTACTAAGTAACCAAACACTATCTGGCTCTTCCCATTTGGTTCAAAATCAACCAACCTAGTTCTAATCTAACTAAGGGCCATCATGATTAAGATAGAAACTAACTAAAGCAAGGCATTCCATTGGTTGCTTAACAAGAAAAAAGAGATTAAAGAATATTAAACAAACTAGTTAATTCCCCTAATGTCCCCAAAACTCAAGGCCATGATAGAAAAGGAGGAGAGAAGAGAAAGAAAAGAAAAGAAAAGAGAAGGAAAGAAGATAAAGGTGCACGGCCAAGTGGAAGAGGAGGGGAAGAAGAAGAAGAAGGAAAAACTAGAAAAAAGAAGAAAAGTGCCAAAAACCAAAGAACAAGTGGATTTCCAAGTGGTAGGGACTCTTATCCACTCTTTTTCTCTTGAAATCCATAGCTTTCATGGTAGATTAATGTTCTTGAATACATAGAACTTCCTCTATCTTGAGTTCATACTTAGTTTATGGGTAATTAATGGCTAGATCAACTAGTTTTGTGAAGTTTGTAAGCGTATATTCCAATGGATTGTAATTTTCTTCAAGTAGCCATAGTTGGGGTATAGGGTGAATGATTTCTTCTATGGTTGATCTTAATGATTATGTGTGACTATGAGCTTTGTAGAGTGATTTAGACTTATTTTATATACGAATATTGTTGAAATCACTTGAAATCATGAATTTTGATGGCCATATAGTCCATGACAAAGTTAGGGTTTCATAGGGAATTTTTATGATTTTTTTGTTTTAATCTTAGTTTTGGTAAAGAATGATAATTTTAAGATTTTCATGATGTGTGGTCACTATAATGAATTTTATTATCTCTATTTGTTTTTAAAAGTGATATAGGTCACTCTATGTGACACACGGCCAAGAGGGCTTTAGGGAGTGTTATGTGTTTGATTTGATGTTTGTAGACTAAATAGAAGATTTTAATGATATTCTAGGTAAAATTACACTTAGATGACAAAATATGAGATTTGGCAATCTCTATGACACTCACGGCCAAGTGTGGCTTTAATAGGTTTGTAATTGATTCAATTATATGTAAGTTAGAATTACGATATTTAAAGAGGTTTAGATGAATAATAACTAAAAACCCATAATGTATCATAGTTACTAAACACAACCACACTAGGGTCAATGGGCAATGGCATGGTTAAAAATAAGCTTGAGTGAATTTTGGGTAACCTAGAGTAAGTTTGCTTCATTCTAAGCCAAAATATGAAAATTAGGGTCCCTAGCACCCTAAGCATAGTCTACGGTTTTGAGTGAGTTTAGTAGGTAAGAAATACAAAATCACCAAGCTTTGAAGTGATTATATATTTTAAGAACCTTTGATGCATTTTGAATGATAAAAGTGTAATAAAAAGCCGCAGGCATGTCTATAGCAGTATTGGTAAGTTAAGGACATTAATAATATTCCTATGAGGTGTTAGATATATTTTATCTTGGATGTAGAATAAGGACATTCTAAGGCAAGACTTGATGTATGTTAATGCCCAAGATGCATTTAATAGTGTATTTGAGATAGCTTGAGATTTAGGGATTTAATCCGAATAGTAATGCCATGTAAAGGCATTAAATGTTTATATATATATATATATATAATTACATGCTCACTTTAATTAAAGTGAGAGAAATAAACTAAGCTTAAATATAATCCTCTAGTAAAGAAAATGAATTTGAGATAATCCGAAAAGATTATAAAAGATTTTCTAATAAGATATAATGGAAGAAGTTTTTGAACATATGTTTAGGTCCATTTTGTGAATATGGTCCACTAGGGATATGGATAGTTGAGTGAAATTCACTAGTAAGTATGGAATGTCCACTCAAAGTTTAGGGGACATCCTATGCTAGGAAGAATTCTTAATTGAGCAAATGGCAATTGAAATTAAAACAATTAAAGTTATGGACCATATAAGCAAAGAGTACTAGAAAGAGGCCTAAGCCTTAGTTCAAGAATAGTGAGCATGTAATTAAGAGAAAAGTTTTATGTTTTGACTAGTTGTTGCCTATTATCCATATTCATATTAATACCTAACCATAAAACTATATTTTCTGTATGTTATACAGCCAAAAATATTATGAAATTTTAATTACTATTTTTATGTATCTAAGTACTTACTGACAAATTATATTTTTTATCCTTATAAATTATGGGGTTTCCAGAGCCTCTTACTGACGATTAAAGATGAGAGTGTTTGTTTTGCTAGTAATAGATGTGGATTTAGTGTATTCCCCTTAACAGGATACCTTAGTTCTGAAGGTCCAAAACGTGACATGTAGATGGTTTGTGTAGTATGTAGTATGTTAAAATAATATATATATATATATATATATATTATGTAAATATGTACATAGTCCCGTATGCAAGTGGAAATCTAATGTTAACAAGCATTTGGATGTAAAGTATAGATAGTTGTATGTTTGTGTGTTGAAACACTTATAAATGCTAGCGTATCAGTTTATGTTTTATTTAGTGTATGGTTGAAATTTATACACCTTTGTGTATGGAAGAGTTAGGATTTAATGGCTCATTGGGGTTAAAGATAAATTTAGAATTTTTGTGCAAATATTAAGCACATAATTGAATGAAAGAAATGAATTAAATTTATAATAAATGTCACATAATCAAATATTTTTTATATATTAGAAAATTTTATTTATTACGTGATTAATATTTTATAAATTAGAATTAAATCTTAAATTTTTTGACACATAATATGGAATTTTATTCATTAAGAAAAATTAAATAATGACATATAATCAATTAAATAATTCAATAAATTCTTTTATTAAAATATTAATGTAATCTTAATTTAAATAATTAAATTAATAAATAAATTAATTAAAATTTTAATTTTTTTATATAACACGTAACACAATACATATATTAAATAAGGTATTATTACATTTGCACGTTCAAATTTCTACATCCACACCTCTCTAACGCCTTGCACAGCACCCACAACCCCAGCCATATGTATTGCACCTAATCACTTCAGTTACAGCATATAAGCACCTGCACCCACACAGTCTCATTTTCTTTTCTTTTACATAATCGCACATATTCACCTTCGTTACACCTTGCACTTCATTCACTTTTCACTTTCAATCACACACTTATCTACACTCATGTGTAGGGTCCAGCACAATCCAAGCAACCCATGCGTATTGGACACACAAACCACACTTACCTTCAAAACCCATCACACGTATCAGTCCTCAGATTTCAATCCCATGAAATGGCCTTGTTGTAATTGATTTCTATTATTTGTTAAGTGTTGTTTGATTCTCGTCTTTTTATGTGAGTTTTGTTTTATGTATTGTTTAATCCTAATATTTAGATTTTTAGGCCAATTTAGTTATGCAGGTTCTCATTACTCTTAGAATCTAATTTCTGTTGATTATTGGGCCTATTTTATTTGGATTAATTTTGAAGAGGGTCATTAGGTTTTTTCTTATCTATTATCTAACATTCATTGCATCATTAATACATAAAATTAATAATGGATTAAGATTCTTGCGACGGAATAATCAAAATTAGCAAGCGGTAGTAACACCATTTTGATATTTCTGAGGTGAGGATAATCTCCTTTGTTTTGCCGGAAGCATTGACAGAGTTTTAGATGATTTCCAATAAAGTCTCAATCTAATAATCAATTTTATTTTAATGATCTCCATCACGTACATATCATATTAGATATCATTATAATTTCATCATCATTATTTTCATTTTGACTATTCTTATGATTAGAATTTAATTTGGATAATCATTAGGCCTATTTTATTTGGGTTGATTTAGATTACGATTATTTGACTTTTTTGTTATTTTATATGACATATTACATTATCATTAATAATTGAAATTAAAAACAAATTAAGGCTCTAACGATGACATAATCAAAATTAGCAAGCGACAGCGATAATTTTTGATATTCTTGAGATGAGGAGAATCTCTTGAGATGAGGACTTTAGATGATTTCTAATAAAGTCTCAATTTAATTATTAATCTTATTTTAATAATCTTCATTATGTACATATCATATTAGTCATTGCATTTCATTAGTAATAATGTCTAAGGTTAATTTTATCTCTCATTTTGAAAATCTCTATCAAATATTTATTTTTAAAATTATTCACTTTAATTAAGTGAATATCATTTTTCTTGAAAATTGAAGAGTTTCTAAATTCACCACTTTCACGTTTCATATTGTGGGTTTACTAATTATTCCCTAGAATAATGGCTATTTAGCCACCTATTTTTTGTCTTAATCATTTATCACTTAGTGATAATTTTCATCACAAATTAAGACATATTCAAATAATATAAATTTTTTTAAAATAATAATTGATTGACATAACTTATTTAATAAATAATTTTAGATTAAATAGGTAACTATTTGCCTAACGCATGATGTAGGGTGCTAATATTTTTTTTACTTGTAACCAACTCCCAAATTTAAACTTGTGAAATGTAAACCATAGCCGCCAAGTGAGACATTGCAACAAAAAGGAGATGACATTAATTTCTTGCGAGATATCAAGCTTATGGGGGGCAGCATGAGAGATACTCACCCATCAGGCACGTCATCCTCAAAAATTCAAATGATGGCTAATTGGACGTAGGTTAGTCGGGTCAAGTAATTGGAGTGGACCTTGCTCAGTTGGGTCAGGTCAATAGGTGTAGACGTAGGTCCAAAAGATCTGTGTAATCCATTTACTAGTAGCTTTTAGGTCATGGACTAGATCTAATAAATTTTAAGGCATTTGAAAAGGAGAAAACAGTTTCAAATGCACCTTCCCTAATTTATTAGTCTTATTAATTTATTATATTTTTCAATCTCATTTATATAATTAAGAACGTTATACTCCAATTTAATGTTATGTATAATATATACAACTAGTAAGTAGCCCGTGCCCTGCACGGGCATTGCTTAATGTTCTAATTTTATTGCTTTCATGCTAAAATGAAATATCAGCAATCAGTAATTAAAATTTGATCACTGCATTATGTTATAATTATCTTTATTAGAAGTTGAAGTAGTTTTAAGATATATAATAGAGCAATGGAGAGAATTAAAGACTTTAAATTTTGATTAGAATCCAACAGTAGGAGGGCTAAATTAAGAAGTTTGTCTAACCCCTCCCCCCCCCCCCCAATTGAAGTGGTCAGGAACTTTTAGCTTGTTAGTTAAATTGGAAATAGGAGATTTCATATTCTGCTCTATTGATTATTTCCAATTTGCACCTAACCAGTTTTAAGCTAAGTTCCAAGCGTTTTCTCTTCCATAAATACTTGATTTTTATGTAATCGAAAACAAAGCAAGCAGGAAGCTGTCATCAGATTTTCACTGTTTGAGCACGTAAGATAAGACTTACCATCAGATTTGTTATTATATATTCTGACAGGATTTGTTAACTTAACGAATACCACTACCCGGAGCTTTTGCAGTGCACTGCTTGTAAATCTTTTTAGTGGCACTATTTTTACTTCTGCTCATTGAATGGAAATCCCATAAAGAGAGCTGTTGCATAATTCATTGTTAGTGGTCAGTTGCTAGCAATTATTCTTGGTAAGAAATAGAAACTCTTGCATCAAAGGGGCAGGGTTGTAAACGCGTAATACACACGCGGAAGAAAATCTGTGTATATATTTTGATATGCTGGTATACAAGTAAAGTTTCGCACGGAAACTTTAAGTAATCTGATGCCAATATCTCATCTCATCCACGTCCTTACACTTGATGCTTGATATTTGTAACATAATACTTGGACCACAGCATCACACCTTCATATTTTGCAGAACCCTTTATGGCTGGAAGCACATCTGAAGTAAGATGCAGGAATGAAACCACAGCCTGCTGCTTCTGGGGAAGCTGGTAACCCCAGGAATATCTTGTTGGCAAGGATACTTGATGTCCACTGCTTCCATGCATCTTCAAGATTGCCAATTTCCCCATAAGTGTATTGGCAAGGAGGATTGTTGTAGAATTGGACCCCAAACATAATTAAAAAAAAGGCCTGCCCTGAGGGCATTTCCTATCCAAGCATCAGGAAATGGGCATCGAGGAGCTACAGTTATGTACACTTTCTTGCCCTGCTTGCCATACCCTTTAAGGTACCTGGCAAGATCACCCGTGTTGGTTTGATCCTCCTTCAATGTCAAACATCCTGTGTATGTGCATAAAAATCCTGACTGCAGTAATGCTATGCCTACATAAGTTTTATCAGAATGAAAGAATTCCGTTGTCTCAAGTGAAGTTCATCATGTCTGCACTCTATATGTATAGGTTGTAGTGCTTGGTATTTCTAAAAGCTAGCTCCGGTTATGAGTTTACCAAAATTTCATTTAGTTTCCGATATTGACATCACTACTCACTGGTCCAAGATATTTGATATTGCTCATTCAAGCTCTTCTTAGTATAAGAAATATGAAGTTGTACAAACTGAGTGCACTACCAGCTAACTCAATTTTTTATTTCCTCTCTCTATTTAAATAATCATTTCAATTATGAAATGAGAGTTGTGGAATTATGAATGGCTACCAGCTAACTCAGTTTTCTTTTGGAGTTTCTAGTACTAATCTATATATCAAACACCTTTAACTTAAATACTGAAAATCTCAAACAACACAAACACATTTTACATAGTCAAAATGCCAAATCTGACATCAAACTTACCAAATACCATAGTATCTCCCATTAAAATTCAGAAAATATTGTCCCAACACAGCTTCCTTGCAGTAACAAAGCTGACAAAGGCACAATGAAGAGTGATTATATTTTGAAAATCCCAAACAACACAAACTCCAAAATATAAGTTAAGATCGAGCCCAATCTATAGAGTTGATAAATAAAATAAATTTCCAATTTTTACTCTTGCTATTTATATATTTTGAAATCCCTCTCTTCCTTGTATTCATTGTTGCATCAAGGGGTGGAGACCTACATCTAGGTACCTATTCTGAAAAATCATGCACTTTCCATTGTTGTCAACTATCTTGTTCTTTCTTCTACATCCTATGCAGATCAAGTCATGTATATTATAAATGTAAAATATCAACTTTCTCCAAGAAATCATTTGAAAGCCATTAGAGATAGAGAGATATTTTGTAAAGATAAATCCCCTTGAGAATATATATATTACACTCTTTTATGTTCTGTCTTAAACTTTATAATATTACGATATAAGACAAATAATTTATTTGGGAAGAGATACAATAAAAAGAAAAACGTATTTTACACACCAAATAATGTGCATGTATAAAAATTTGTGCCATTCACAAATTAAGCTTAAGTTGAATTTAATTAGAGTTTAAGTAAGTTTAATATAATTTAAATTCTATTATATACGTAAATGTATAAATGCTGTGAGTAAATAAATGAATAAACAATATACCTCAAATAATAAAGCACTATGAATTTAGGATTTGATATACAATGTCCAAGCTATCAACCTCTCGTTTCTGCACTGCACCGCATGCCACATTATTGGCATCTCCAGTCCTAACTACTTTCTCCATATTGATTTGCAGAAACCTGAAATCATAGTAAGCCATGGGGCTATGCTTATATTGAAGTTGTTCAAGTTCATGCAAATAGGAAAAGCAATAAATATAATCCTTTAGCTAGAGAGCCATATGCATGCTCATTCTGCTTCAACTTAGAAAACCATTTGCTGCTTCATCATAGTCTCATGAAGATTTTCCATATTTCCAAGAATTCATGTTTAGAATCAATCCAACATAAAGTGAAATCCATCTATTACGTAACCATTATGTCTGGATTTCATCCATTACATCATAGGATTTCCACGTTCTTACCGAAATCGAAATTCAAAATGCAGAGATGGACATACTTACGTTAATAATTATTAGTGGCTCCTGCCTCCTTTTTGCCATTTCAGTCTGGCACTCAGCAAAATCAAAGAGACCACAACAATAGTTGAAATCACAGCCATGTTGAATGGTTTTGAGAACCACTTACGTTGTCTTCGAAAATGTTGGTAACAGACCCGAAGACTAAGTCTCAAGGTGGTCCACGTTCATCCACGTTTGCAATTCACGTTCATTCCTCGTTCAGAAACCGCCCACTTTGGTTGCATGTCCGCAACTGCTTTTGTGATGGGCAGAAGCTATTTAAGAGGATGTGTGTTCATGGTTTCGGATCCCTGAGCTTGCTTTCGTATTCAGTCTGACATATACCATCAAAGTGACGAGAGTGAAAGCTTAGAAGCACCACTGAAACCAAAGTTCGGAGCTTCAAAATTACAGCAATGGCCGGAGGTATTTATGATCCTAATTTTTCTGCATTTGATCTAATTGCTTTATGAAATGTGTTATAAGCATGATTATATCATTTAGATTTTTAACTTACATTTGGTATCAGAGCGTTTCAATGCCTCTGCCTTGTCTTTTAGTTTTTGGCAATATTCTGTACATAAAAAACTTTAATTTCGTGTTTGCAGTTTGGACGTTTTTAATAGAAAGTCAGATAGGAAATCATTAGGTAATTGAATTTCTATCGATTTTGTGCTTTGAAACGTATATTTTGGTGTAAAAATGGATTAGAAACCGTCGGGTTTCATTTCGGATCAGAACCGGGTCGAAGCGACCCTGTTGGAGGTTGAAGACGACATAAACGACAAGTCGTTTTAGGGTCTGTGATAAACGACAAGTCGTTTTGGACTCTGAGGTCAACGACATGTTGTTTTGGTCCACTGCTGTCGTTTTGTATGTTATCAAAAATAATATCACTTTGGTCCTACTGGGTTTCAAACCCAGGACCTGGCACACTGCACCTCTTCTGCCAGTTGTGCTGCGCATCCTTTCTGGTAAGGTGTTGCAGCATCATTTAATTTAAACCATTTTTGAAACACGTTTTGTACGAAAAAGAAAATTTTGTCATCTTGAGCAGACAAAATAAAAAAAAATTGTTTCAATTTTGTGCGTAATCTGTATGTATTTTTAAATTTATTTTATATATTGATGCATGTAATTTGTGTATATTTTATGCATGAAATCAAATGTCTAGTGATCTATATAATTTAATTAATTAGGGATTAGCCACAGCATCTTTAATTATTTAAATTATATGTTAAGTATCTCTAGATCACATAAAGTATATGACATGAATTGTAATTGATCATATGTGATATAATAAATTTTATCCCACAGGAATTTTTATTATATTTTATCTGATTAATTAGGATAAAATATCGAGTTATATTCTTAATTTTCCCACAGGGATTAAGAAATATAATTTGACAATTTTATCATAAAGTTCTATATGAATCTAATTGAATTAGAATTTTAGCCCACAGGCAAATTTTATGTCACTAGATTCATGATTTTTCAAGCATGATTTACATTGGTAAAACATGATATATGGTTTATTAGTCTCAAATTTTTAATTATAAGCATGTATGTTTATTATTTGCAGTCATGCAGCCTGTGAATTTCTCTGATATGCAATGTGAAATTCCTGAACTGAGGGGTGATAATAACAAGATTTGAAAGGAGAGAATTCTTCTTCAATTGGGTTGGATGGATATTGATTATGTTATAAGGAAAGATGAACCACCACAGATTACTGAAAATAGTGAACCATATGATGTTGATCTTTATGAAAAATGGGAGCGATCTAATCGTCTCTCTGTCATGTTCATAAAGACTAAGATATCTGCTGGCATTCGGGGTTCAGTCGAGCAGCATAGCAATGTCAGGGAACTTCTAAAGGCCATAGATGAGCAATTTGAGTATTCGGACAAAGCTTTGGCAAGTACCCTGATTATGAAATTTTCATCCGTGATGCTCACTACTACAAGAGGTGTGCGTGAGCATATTATGCAGATGTGAGATATAGCGGCTCAGTTGAAAACTCTTGAGGTGGATATGTCTAATTCCTTCCTTGTGCACTTCATTCTGAATACGCTCCCACCGCAATACAGCCCCTTCAAGATATCTTATAATACACATAAAGAAAAATGGTCTATTAATGAACTCTTGACCATGTGTGTTTAAGAACAGGGGAGGTTGCAAATGGAACAGGGAGAGAGTTCCATGATGACAACTGAGAGGAAGGATCAGAGCCAAACCAAGTCTAAGGGGAAAGGTAAAATACCACCCCAAGGTGGAATTAAGAAGGAGTCCAAGTGTTTCTTCTGTAAAAAGAAGGGACACATGAAGAAGGATTGTATTAAATTCCAACAATGGCTTGAGAAGAAAGGTATGTCAACCTCATTTGTTTGTTATGAATCTAATATGTTTGATGTTAATCATAACACATGGTGGATTGATTCTGGTTCTTCTACAATCCATGTTTCAAATACCTTGCAGGGTATGCAAAACCTAAGGAAGCCAGTAGGAAGTGAACTTTACATCTATTCAGGAAGCAAGATAAGTTCACCTGTGGAGGCTATAGGGACCTGCAGCTTAGTTTTGAGCAGTGGCTTTAATTTGTATTTAGAAAAGACCTTTTATGTTCTTGGCTTTTCTAAGAACTTAATTTCAGTTTCAAGACTTGTACCTTTTGGTTATTTCTTTTCATTTTATGAGACATCTTTCAGTTTGTTTTATAAATCTAAAGTTGTTGGGAATGGTACATTGTCTGATGGTCTTTCTTATATTAATTTGCGAAATGATGCTACTTATGACGCTATGCATGTTAATGTTAGCATGAAACGATGTGTTATGAATGAAGATTCCTCTATGTTGTGGCATCGGAGATTAGGACATATCTCCATTCAGAGAATTAAGAGATTGGTAAATGATGGAGTACTTAGTACTTTAGATTTTACTGATTTTGAAACTTGTGTGAATTGCATTAAGGTAAAGCAGACAAACAAGTCAAAGAAAGGTGCCAAGAGGAGTACCGAACTGTTAGAAATCATACATACAGATATTTGTTGTCCAGACATGGATGCATATGGTCAAAAATACTTCATCTCTTTTATAGATGATTATTCACGATACATGTATCTCTACATGCTTAATAATAAGTATGAAGCATTAGATGCCTTCAAGGTATTTAAAATTAAAGTAGAGAAATAATGCGGTAAGCAAATCAAGATCGTGAGATCAGATAGAGGTGGAGAATATTATGGTAGATACACTGGAGATGGACAAGCACCTGGTCCATTTGCGAGGTTTCTTGAACATCATGGGATAGTTGCCCAATACACCATGCCTGGTTCTCCAGATCAAAACGGTATAGCAGAAAGGAAAAACCGAACATTATTGGATATGGTGCGAAGTATACTTAGTAACTCTAAGCTACCTAAGTCCTTATGGGTTGAAGCGCTGAAGACGGCAGTGTACATATTAAACCGAGTTCCAACTAAGGCTGTCCCAAAGACGCCATTTGAGTTATTTAACGGTTGGAAACCGAGTTTGCGACATGTACGCATTTGAGGATGTCCGTCTGAGGTTAGCATTTATAACCCGCAAGAGAAGAAACTGGACCCAAGGACCATTAGTGGGTATTTCATTAGATATGCTGAAAGGTCTAAGGGATACAGATTTTATTGTCCATCTCACACCACTAGGATTGTGGAATCTAGAAATGCCAAATTTCTAAAAAATGACTTGATCAGTGGGAGTGATCAATCTGGAGACTTTGTTTCTGAGAAAAATCATTCGGATGCTCAACCATCCACTTCAAGCATGAGATAGGTTGTTGTTCACAATACCCCTTTAGTTCAACCGGGTGTTGTACAACCAGTTATTAAGAATCCACAATCAGATGCTGACATTGATCTAGTGGATCAAGTTGCTGATGAGGAATAAGAAATTGTTGTTCAACCAGTTGAACAACAAACTCCTCAAGAAGATCATGCAACATTAAGGAGATCTACTAGAATAAGGAGATCAGCGATACCTAGTGACTATATTGTGTATCTACAGGAATTTGACTATAATATTGGAGCCGAAAATGATCCTGAAACGTTTTCACAAGTCATGAGTTGTAAAGAATCAAATTTATGGTAAGATGCTATGAAGGATGAGATGAATTCTATGGCATCTAATAGAGTCTGGGATCTTGTTCAGTTGCCTGATGGTGCAAAAGCCATTGGATGTAAATGGGTCTTTAAGACAAAAAAGGACTCATTATGCAACATTGAGAGATATAAAGCAAGACTCGTAGCCAAAGGATTTAATCAAAAGGAAGGAATCGATTATAAAGAGACATTTTCTCCTGTATCTAAGAAAGATTCTCTTCGCATCATTTTAGCATTAGTTGCACATTTTGACTTAGAGTTGCAACAAATGGATGTGAAAAACTGCATTTCTCAATGGAGATCTAGAGGAAGAGGTTTACACGAAACAACCAGAAGGATTCTCCTCTAGTAATGGTGAGCATTTGGTATGCAAGCTTAAGAAATCCATATATGGACTGAAACAAGCCTCCCGTCAATGGTATTTGAAATTTCATAATGTTATCTCTTTATTTGGTTTTGTGGAGAACATTATTGATCAATGTATATACCAGAAGGTTAGTAGGAGTAAGATTTTGTTTCCTCATTCTATATGTGGATGATATATTACTTGCAGCCAATGATAAAGGTTTGCTATATGAGGTGAAACAATTCCTCTCTGAAAACTTTGACATGAAGGATATGTATGATGCCTCTTATGTTATTGGCATCAAGATACATAGAGACAGATTTCGAGGTATTCTTGGTTTGTCTCAGGAGACCTATATCAACAAAGTTTTAGAGAGATTTCGGATGAAGGATTGTTCACCAAGTGTAGCTCCCATTGTGAAGGGTGACAGGTTCGATTTGAACCAGTGCCCGAAAAATGATCTTGAGTGGGAACAAATGAATAACATTCCTTATGCTTCAGCTGTTGGAAGCCTTATGTATGCTCAGGTTTGCACAAGACCTGACATTGCATTTGCTGTTGGAATGTTAGGGAGATATCAGAGTAATCCAGGTTTAGACCACTGGAGAGCTGCAAAGAAAGTGATGAGATACCTTCAAGGGACTAAAGACTACATGCTTATGTATAGACGAACTGATAATTTGGAAGTGATTGGCTACTCTGATTCAGACTACGCTGGCTGCATTGATTTACGAAAATCAACTTCAGGATATGTTTTTATGCTAGCTAGTGGAGCTGTGTCTTGGAGAAGTGCCAAGCAGACCTTGACTGCTACTTCCACTATGGAGGCTAAGTTCGTGTCTTGTTTTGAGGCTACCTCACATGGTGTATGGATGAGGAGTTTTATTTCTGGGCTTAGAGTTATGGATTCGATTTCTAGGCCATTGAGAATATATTGTGACAATTCAGCTACTGTTTTTATGGCTAAGAACAACAGAAGTGATAGTCGAAGCAAGCATATCGACATTAAGTATCTAGCCATAAGAGAACGTGTTAAAGATACAACAGTGGTTATTGAACACATTAGCACTGAATTGATGATTGCTGATCCTTTAACTAAAGGCATCCCACCACTGAAATTTAAGGATCATGTAGATAGAATGGGACTTGGTTCCCTTATGTAGTTTTCGTTGTAAGAACGATATTATTTTAATGAAACTCTATTTGTGATGTTTTCTCATTTCAGTTTATGCGCATATTCATTTATTCATTTTGAGAAATATCAATGAAGTTTGGACCTAGAATAAACGTTAGGTTTGTTCATTAAGTTATATGGGCTTGAGAGATATGATACATTATGATACATGGAAGATAATACTCGCCTTTGGAGGACCTATCGCCATGATTCATGTATTTTATTTCTCACTGTAGTATATGATGGAATATGTGGACCAAGTGGGAGAATGTTGAATGGTTCTGAGAACCACTCACGTTGTCTTTGGAAACGTTAGTAACAGACCCAAAGACTAAGTCTCAAGGTGGTCCACGTTCATCCACGTCCGCATTTCACGTTTATTCCTCGTTCAGAAACCGCCCACTTTGGTTGCACGTCCGCAATTGCTTTTGTGATGGGCAGAAGCTATTTAAGAGGATGTGTGTTCATGGTTTCGGGTCCCTGAGCTTGCTTTCGTATTCAGTCTGACATACACCATCAAAGTAAAGAGAGTGAAAGCTTAGAAGCACCACTGAAACCAAAGTTCGGAGCTTCAAAATTACAGCAATGGTCGGAGGTATTTATGATCCTAATTTTTTCACATTTGATCTAATTGCTTTATGAAATGTGTTATAAGCATGATTAGATCATTTAGATTTTTAACTTACAAGCCATTCCCAATGAGATAAAAGAATGGAGGTTATTTTGAAGAAGAAATTATAAAAAAAAAAACTCAGCAAATCAAAGGGAAAAACGAGCAAAGGTACGTAAGGAGGTGAAAGAAATTATTAGCTTTTCTTCATTTGTGAGAATAAATAGTATTAACCTATCTAAATATGCTTGACAGAACACTAATTTCTAAGTAAAAAATAGATTAAATATTTAAGCGAAGATCAAACCACACATTACCCTCTAATATGTTGAAAAGGCACCTAAACAACTCAAAAGTCAAAACCACAACCAGAAACACTGAAGAATCAAAAGAAGTAGCAATTGAAACAGGAGAAGAACCCACAAACTCTATATCGTGCTCTCCCTCAACTTTTTTGAGACATAATGTAAGGTAGTTCACACCTTGATTGCAGCCACATTCTGACAAAAGAGAAAAAAAAAAACAGTTCCGGGTGAAAAGAAGGCATTAGATCTAGATTCAAAATTCAAATGTAGAGAAAGAAACAAAAAATAGCTAGCACGGTGATGCAACAAAAGCGAAAATCTAGTATCGCATTAGTAAGCGCCCCTGAATCCACAAGGGAAAATCTAGTATTGCACTAGTAAGCGTCCTTGAATCCACAAGGGAAACAACACTAGATTATCCTAGTATAAGATACTAGAATCTCTCTAGGAAATAAAAGAAACAAGAACCATATATAAAGAAGTACTTGGATTGATTCTATTCAAAGTCTCAAAATAGAAAACAAAACTCCTACATATAGGAGTCACCCATGGTTACAAAAGCAAGCCCAAGTGATATGGGACTTATATCCAACATGAAATGTCATTCCCCTCCACTACAAAAAAAAAAAAAACACTCGTCCTCGGGTTTGATTGGTTCGCCTAGATGTAAGGGTTCTCTTGGAGGGTAGTATTGATAAATATCTGCTACATTGAAAGTACTAGATATTCCCATAGATGTAGGTAGGTCCACAATATAACCATTGTCATTAATATTCTTGATAATTTTGTAGGACCATACTTCTTCTGTTGTAGCTTGCTATAGGTTCCTACTGGGAATATCTCCTTTCGCAAGAATACCATAATCATATCTCTTTCATTGAATGTCTTCTTCCAACAGTGCTTATCTGCCTGATTTTTGTAGCAAGCATTTGTCTTCTCAATCTTCTGTTTAACTTCAGTCTGTATGGATTGGACTTACTTCGCCAGGTTTTCTGTCGCCTTACTCCATCCAACATTCTTTGGAACTCGAGCTAAGTCCAATGCGTATTGAGGAACCTTTGTATAAACTATAGAAAAAGGTATTCTTCCAATAGCACTATGTGTAGCATTGTTGTAAGCAAATTCTGCTTGCGCTGGAGCAAAATCCGACTGCTTCAGCTTATCTTTGCAAATGCATCTAATCAGATTTCCTAGTGTTTTATTCAATAACTTCGTTTGGCCATCAATTTGAGGGTCTGCTGTACTGTTAAACTATAGTGAAGAGTCAAACATTTTTCACAAAGTTATCCAGAAGTGACTGAGAAACTTGTTGTCATTATCAGAAGTGATGGACTTAGGAACTCCATGTACTCGAACAATCTCCTTGAAGAATAGCTTGGCTATATTTGAAGCATCGAAAGTTTTTCGACATGGGATAAAGTGTCCCATTTTTGAGAATTGGTCAACAACTACAAAAACATAATCTACCCCGCGTTGTGTATAAGGCAAACCCAGCACAAAATCCATAGAAAGATCCTCCCAAATGTTCTTTGGCATAGGGAGTGGCATGTATAACCCAATATTTTGAGACATACCTTTCGCAGTCTGGCATACCAGGCACCTTTGCACAAACCTGTCTATATCCCTCTTTAAGTGCAGCTAATATTAACGTTCTTCAATTGTTGCACATGTTTTGTCTCGTCCCAGATGCCCAGCTAAGCCTCCATCATGCAGATCTTTCATAATTTTCTCCTTTAGAGAAGTACGTGGAATGCAAAGTTGATTCTCTTTCATCAGGTATCCATCATAAATATAGAAATCTTCACAAGGTTGTCTCTGCTGGCAGTTCTCCCAAATTTTTTTGAAAATCTTTGTCTTGTTTGTATTGGTCTCGTAGTAGTTCAAAACCAATGATCTCCTGGATAGAAGTGACAAGTAAGGTTGCCTTTCTACTTAATGCATCAGCCACAATATTTTGTGCTCCAGATGTAGACTATCTTGAATGGGAACTTCTGTAGAGAGCTTATCCATCTAGCATGCATATGACTAATGATACGAGTCTGGCTGTTTAGATACTTGAGAGCCAGATGATCAGAATATAAGATAAACTCTTAGTTGATCAGGTAATGCTCCCAATGCTTTAAAGCTCTCACCACAGCTTTCAATTCTTTATCATACGTTGACCATTTTAGACAAGCCACACTAAACTTTTCACTGAAGAATGCAATTGGCTTTCGTTCCTGGGCCAACACAGCTCCTATTCCAAATCCATTTGCATCGCACTCAACTTCGAATAGCTTATCAAAATTTGGAAGAGCTAATATAGGTGCATTGCAAAGCTTCTCTTTGATAAGTACAAAGCTTGTTTCAGCTCTTTCATCCCAACGAAATCTTCCTTTTTTCAAGCATTCAGTGATTGAAGCTGTAATACTGTTGAAGTCTTTGATAAATCTTCTGTAAAAAGTAGTTAGCCATGGAAACTCCTAACTTCAGTAATTGTCTTAGGTGTTGGCCAATCTCGTATAACTCGCATCTTTTCTACATCAACCTATATTCCTTCAATTCTAACCACAAAACCCAAGAAAGGTAACTTATCTATCATGAAGCTACATTTCTTTAAGTTTAAATAGAGCTTATTTTGCTGCAGTGTGGTTAAAACTTCTCTCAAATACTCAATATGCTCATAAGCTAATAGGCTATATACTAAAATATCATTAAAATATACAAGCACAAATTTGCTAATGAAAGGTTTGAGTACTTGGTTCATGAGTCGTATAAAGGTACTTAGTGCATTGGTAAGTCCAAAAGGCATCACTAACTACTTGTACAATCCATCTTTAGTTTGAATGCAGTCTTCCACTCATCTCCTAGTCTGATGCAAATTCGATGGTATCCACTTCGTAGATCAATCTTTGAGAAAACTTTGGATTCATGTCATTGATCAAGCATATCTTCCAGCCTGGGGATAGGAAATTTGTATTCTATAGTGATTTTATTAATGGCTCGACTATCTACACACATTCTCTAGCTTTTGTCCTTTTTCAGGGTGAGTATTGCAGGAACTGGACAAGGACTCATGCATTCCTTGATAAGCCCTTTTTGTAGCAACTATTCTACCTTTTCTTGTAAGATCTCATTTTCTTTAAGACTCATCCTGTAATGCAGTAGATTTAGTAGATTGATTCCGGGTATCAAGTCAATCTGATGTTGGATATCATGCATCAGTGGTAATCCATCAAGCATGTCATTTGAAAGTATCTCTTAAAATTCTGCCAATAATGGTTGCACAGTTACAGGAATAGACCCTGATTCTAGTCTTTCATTTGCTGTTAAAATGTCTCTCACGATCAACAAGTGTATCTCATTGGATTATTTGATGTTTTCTCTTACCTCATGTTCCATGTGGGTAATTGTAAGGAAAGTTCTCCCCTTTACTTTAGAAGTTTTGGGTCTAGGTTTTCCTTTCAGTGGCAAGAGAGAATACTTTACTCCTCCTTTCTCTAGTTTATAGACATTTTCCAATCCAAAGTGTGTAGCGTTAACATCATATTCCCATTATGGTCATCCAAATAGCAACTGACATGCACCCATATCTACCACGTCACAATACACTTCATCTTTGTAAGAGCCAATAAAGAATGGCACCTTAGCACGTTCAACCATGTTTATAGCTTTGGATGCAGTGATCCAATTGATAGAGTATGGATTTAGGTGTGTTTCAGTCAGTAGCTGCAAAGTCTCAACTGCCTTGCGACTAATGATGTTTTCTTGACTACCACTATCAATTATGAGATCAAAAATTTTATCAGAAATTGTCCACTTGGTTTGAAAGAGTTTGTGCCTTTGTGAGTCATCTTCTTGCTTTGGTGTGGATAGCATTTTTTTGGTCATGTACATCTGCCTTTCTTGGTCATAGTCATCCTCATGTCCATCAGGTTCACAATAAAGCTCTTCCCCATCATTTGATTCATCTTCAGGATCATGCTCCACCACTGCTATTTTACACTTTTGACACTCATTCGAGCGGTGGCCTATTTTACTACACCGATAGCACTTTGTTGGAGCTAGTCACGTGTAGGGGTTTTGCTGCTTCTGGGATACCTTGTTAGCAACTACTTTTTTCTTCTCAACTATCATCTTATCATCACAAGCAGGCTTATTAGTTTGTGCTTGCCATTGCTTCGGTTTACTCCTAGGCTGTTCAGAATAATTTCTTTGCAGAGGTTCTGTACGATCCTTTTCTTGCAGTAGCATTTCAACTTTCAAGGCCAAGTTATGGTTTCTGCTACATTGAGAATGACCTGCATGCCAATTTTATCACGCACTATAGTTCGTAACCCATCAAGATACCTAGCTACTTGCTGACTATTTGTCTCTACATGATTGTTTCTTTCTCTCAACCTCTGGAATTCTGTGGTATACTCATGCACTGTCTTTGACCCTTGCAAGCATCTTTGATATTGCTGGAACAAATGTTGCTCATAATCTATTTGGAGAAATCTGGCTTTCAATAACTCCTTCATCTGATTCCATCACGGGCAGCTGTCCATCTCTTATGCGATTTTGGTGTAGTCGGTTCCACCAACTTGAGGCAGCTTCTTTAAGTTAGTATGCCACTAGCTTCACTTTTCTCTCATCTGGTACTTTTGCACAGTTAAAGAAATGCTCCACTTCAGCTATCCAATCTATTACTCCTTCTATAGATAAATTCCCTTCAAAGTGTGGAAGGTCTTCTTTGAGGTAGAATTATCTAGTACCTTGATTACGATGGCCTTGTTGATTATCAACTAGCCCAAAGTTGTCACCTTCTTCATCATAATCCTCGAAATCATCCATGTATATTGGTGGTCTACAAACATGTATAGGACCAGGTTGTGCAATAGGCTGGCCATGAGCAATATCTCTGGCTCGTCTTCTGTTGCCTTCCCTAATCTTATTGGCAGGGACTTGGAAAGCTTCTAGGCAATCAAACATATCATCAAGGCGTAAACATACCTAGTCAAAGTGATGCTCTAACTGACCGAGTCGCATATCCATAGCCTCGAACCTTCCCTCGGACCTTTACTCCAAGGCATCCACTACCGCGTCCACATTGAAAACTCGCACCTCTCAAACTTCGTCACCAAGGTGGCCACTCTCACCACGATTGCTACCATTGGCTCCCTCCATTATGGACTCGAACCACTAACAAAAGAAAGCTCCAATACCGAACTAACGCAGCAAAAGCAAAAATCTAGTATCGTACTAGCAAGCGCCCTTGAATCCACAAGGGAAACAACACTAGATTATCCTAGTATAAAATACTAGAATCTCTCTACGAAACAAAAGAAACAAGAACCATACATAAAGAAGTACTTGGATTGATTCTATTCAATGTCTCAAAATAGGAAACAAAACTCCTATATATAAGAGTCACCCACGATTACAAAGCAAGCCACACGATGTGGGACTTATATCCAACATGCCATGTCACACGGAGAGAGAGATTGTGAACCAAAACAGCAAAAGAAAGCTGAAAGAGAATGGGTAATGAAAGCTGGGATATTGAATGAGCTTCTTTATCTATACACGGAATAGGAAATCATAGCTGGCTAAAGAGATGTCTTGCATAATCACGTGATGGTTTCTTTGCTGAAATGGATGATTTATTCTGAACCAAATATTGTCTTGGTCAGCCATTTGATACAAATGAGAGAGACTATGAAAAGGATAAAACATAACCAGGCAGTGGTTGAGCCCAGAGAGGAAGGAAGATTCACTTAGAAGGGAGAAGTTGGTGCTTCAGCTAAGACAGCTCTCCCACCTGTCAATCAATAGAAACAGATACGTTGCTTGGTCGAGAAGCGAGTATGAGCTGAAACCACGCTCACTCGCAAGCAAAGGACTCCTTTTTAATGGATAGGGGTGGATTGAGAGTATGTTTTTTGAAAAGTTTTGACAGATGTCAGCTTCTCAGGCATTTATCTTTCCTTCATTCTGAGTTTCTTTCCAAAAATAGCCATCTCATTCAAATTTTAAATTATTCGTGGGCCTGTATTTCCCAATTTTTTTATTAACTATTTATTTGATCCCAGTTGTATAATATTTATTTATTTTGTTTCTTCTCGATAAGGGTCACTCCATCTCCTTCTCTGAATTCTGATAGTTCTCTTTTCAATATCATTTCTTTCATATACGTGCTGAAGTTTGATTGAATGCTTCTTTGGTATATGTACATGTTTAAAGGCTATACAAATATGAAAAGTCGCTTTTGTTTTTGCTTTTAAAGCCTTTCATTTGTTCTTCTTCTTAAGCAACACGCAGCCTCACTTTTTTTCGTCTCCCAGATTCATCAAGCCAGGTTCGTTTTATTTATCAGTATCGCCTATTTCTTTCATTTAGGTTTTTCTTTGATTTTTTATTTTGCTTCTTTCTGATCACTCATTTACAACCTTTCTTTTTTTTTTATTTATTATGAGTGCTGTGGTTCTGCACTCCTTCTTCCCAGTTCGCATGTTCCTCTTCTCAAATATATATATTTTTTTCATTTAGGGTTTTCTTTTGATATTTTATTTTGCTTCTTTGTGATATGTGATTTACAGCTTCATTATCTTTTGTTTCTAGGTGCTGTGATTCGGGACTTCGTCTTCCCATTTTCAAGTTCGTAAGCTCTTCTTCTTCTCATAATCTTTTTCTCTTTTAAAATTTCGTTTAGGCTTTTTCTTTTCTGTTTTTTATGGATTGAATTTTCCTTTTATTGGTTTTTTCTTCTCCAACAAACAATGTTTCACCAGATTCGTAAATTCCCGGATTACATCATGTTTGGGTTTGGTTTACTGCACTGTTTTTCCATTTGGTATCCTGCAGGATATAACACGACACTTGAGGATAGAGGAAGCAATCATGGGAGTGATCAATGCAGTTATGCGCTGATTTTTAGCAGATAGTTTGATGCCGGCGGGCAAATCTAGATCGTTTTGACGATTCCAAGATCAATAAGTGGCCTAAAGGATTTGAATTAGACAAAATCACTAAATTAATCCTTCAAAGATTTTACTTATTTCACATCAGACTCTGAAATATTTAAATTTTATCGTGATTCTTGACAGTTGATTTTGTCATTCAAGTAAGTCTTTATTCAGGGACTAATATGATTGATTTTTAAATTTTTCAGAACTAACTGGAATAATAGAATGATTTATCAAGGACCTTGGATGAAATTAAAATATCTCCGAGACTAATATAAAATCAGTAAAATCTTTCAAAGGATCAATATGGTGATTTAGTCTTCTTATGTAGACGCTTTCTCAGAGGGCGTTTGGTTTGTTTTATATTTTTATTTTCAATTAATATGTTTTCAGTTATAATTACAAAAATATTAACTTATTTTCAATCTGTTTACTATTTTTAAAATTTTGTGAAGAAATTGGTGAAAATAAAGATTTCCTTGACACTCACTTATTTTTTGATTATGAGTGCTGTGTTGGTATGACTCCTTCTGCAACTCAGATGTATTATTATTCCATTATGATATCATCTTTTACATATATTGCTTATGTTAAGAATAACATTATTTACACATTATCTTCACAAATACAATTAACATGATTTTATAAGTGGCTTTACTTGAATGCACGTATACTTATAAAGTTAAAGAGTTGCTCAAGATTTAGGATCAATATTCGGCCAATCTTCATTATAGAAAATATGCTAGAGGGAGATTTATACAAAGTTTGTTTCTTTTAAGAGATGGGGAAATCTGAAAGATGAAGAGATCCATCAGTCTCGGTTCCTAAAGTTTCAGGAAAAGAGTCTCAAACTTTTCCCCCTGTTCTCTTAAAATTTCTTTTCTTTGAATTAAACTGAACCTCTTTCAGAAGTTATAATGAGTTTGAAATTCTTCCCTCCTCTTTTGTTTTAAGAAAAATGAATTCAGGAATAGCATTGAGGGCGTCATGTAGAATGTGTTTTTGTACTTGCACATTTTTTTCCTTTTGACCGTTGTTTTCAAAACGAAATGATTATTGTCATTTGAAGATTTTAGAATATGCAGTTGTTGCTACTACTATTCAGCATCATCTATTAGATTATATCATTAACTGGTTTCATATTGTTTTAATATTATATATCTTTTTAAAAGTATGCAGAGGAAGGGACATCAAATAGGTAAAAATTATTTAGAATAATAAAAAATATATAATGGTTTAATCCGTTACTTCTTAATCCATTTACATATTATGCTAATGGCACATCAAATATGTAGCAATTATTTAATAATTAAAATTATTTAATAATAGTACTTTGCATGTTATGTAGTTTTGAATTTTTCTCCTTTTTGAATTTTGTAGTGTGTTGTTTATTCCATTATTGTTAACTTCCAAATTGTAGGGACTACTAGCAGAAGACCTATTTGGCTGCAGAGGTGGAGGGGGCTGCTTTCGTTGTTTTCATGATCTGATTGACATAAGGCACTTCCCTCAGGGGGAGAAGACCTTTATGAAGAGGGTAACTCTTTCATTGTAAAGTTTATTCTTCCAATCTTTTTTAAAGTTCAAAAAATTTTGGCATGAACTTGCTCTTGAATCTATCATTTTACCATTCTACTTCTGAAATTGATATTCGGTGGAGAAAACAAGATTCAAAATCAATGATCATAACACAATTATACCATACAGAATTATATGCATGTTTCATGATCAACTGAGTTATGATTTTATTGTTTAAATATTTTTCCCCTGTCCAATCAATATATTTAGGTGGTTGAGGAATAGTCTTCAAGTTATTTTAGGTGTTATTTTTTGTAGTAATGAGTTTAGCTTCTCTTAAAATTTCTGGCATGTGTTTGAATACTTGATTTCATTAATTCTTTTCTAAAGAAGTCTTCCATTTTGAGCTTAAAAAGAAAATATTACTTTAAGAAGGATTGGTTTTTGTCCATGTTCCAAAGGTAAGAGTGTTGTGCTCTCTCTTTCTATATATTGCATTTTGTTTGCTTTGTTGGTAGATATCTTCCTTCCTTCAAATTTATGTTAAGTTGTTTGAATATCTTGCTAGAATGAGTTGTAGTCTCACTTATAGTATGGGATTGATGCTCTCATGCTGGCACACTGGATGCTTGACAACAATGGCTAAAACACTTTTTCTGAATTTCAAGCATGTTTTCTTTTACTTTGGTTGTCTTTCCTCATTTTAAAATGTCTTTCAATTCTATTCGTGATTCATTACTGTATGATGAAAAGGAAGATATGTGGTTGGGTCTGACTTCTCTTTGATTCTTTTTCGCCCAAAAACATATTTTGCCATTTTTTTGTTGCATTGAAGGGTCCTCTGAGTTTTTCTTCATAATTTCTAAAGTTGGTTGTCATTCAAGAATAAAATGTGAAGTGTTTTGAATGATCCTAAAATGGTACTTTTTTTTTTTTTTGGAATATAGATCTGTGACTCATTGATCATCTCTTAATATATGATTTCAATTTGCAAATACAACATTGTCATGAACCTCTTAAATTTTTAATGACATTGTCAGATTGATATTCTAGATATAATACATGCCATGAAAGGAAATATTGTGGAAGATTTTAATTAGCTTTGCTATTTCTTACCTTAATCAATTTGTTAAGTCCTCAAATGACAAGGAGATATTTAGCTATTTATCTTTTGTTTCATGCAAATTTCAAGTCCTCTCACAAAAAAATTGTGTGATTCTTTTATCCCATATGCTATCTCCTTTATTTCCTTCATCATTTTAGTGCCATTATATTCAGTTATTCTTTTATTTCTTTTTTGCTGGTCTGCTCCTTCTCCATGCCAGCTAAAAAGGGAAAATATTTATAACGCTGTGGCCATAGAACTTGAAATGATGTCTCTTCTGATATTTTAGGGCATACCCTTCCACCACAAAAATAAGAAAGAAGAAAAAGAAAAAAAAAAGTAAAGAAAATGGAACAAGAAATTGAAGCCTATTGTAAATTTGTAACTATTGTTTGTAATTTGGTTTACGTGTACTGGCAGTGGCTTCTGCAATATGTGGTGATCAATATGTGAACTTAATTATTGATATCATAAGCTGAACTATATCATGTTTTGATACACATATATCTGTTTGGTCGTGGTACTATGCAGTAGGAATAGCTATGCATTTGTCTCTTTACAAGCACATATATCTGCTCAAAATTTGATACTTATTTTCTGTGATACAACTTTCTCTGATACAGCATTTTTGTGTCTTTTATTCCAATGTTTTTTTTTTAATTTTATCTGATATTAACCTGATCATAATTTTGTTTAAACTTCTCATTTCATAATTGAAGTGATTATTTAGATAGAAAGAGGAAAGAAAAAGTTGTTTAGCTGGTATAAATCCAACAGGTATGTCAATATTTCAGAGGTTAGGTTGGGGGAAATTTCTTACATTGGTTTATGATTCTGCTGCTATATAGTTATCTCATTTGTATTTTTCTTTTTGATTGTTTGACAATTGTTATTTGTGGCTTAGTCTTTTTAGAAAGTGTGCACAAGGATATGCATAGTTTTTAGAAAGTCTGCCATTTTTTTATAAAAAAAACCTTGTTGCTAAATGTGACTGTTGATTGCTCAAGGGTATACTTTATCTCCTTCTGTCTTGCCTCTCTTCAAGCTTGTGAGCTGAGCTGAGGTCTCTCTCTTCTTCCTTCATCCATAAATGATGGTGGTGGTTCTTGAGAAATTGTCTTTTCAGGGGCTACTCATCTATACACAAATATCTCCATCATCATATAGAGGGCTGTGTTGTCCCTAGAGATATAAAGTCATTTGACATTGAAATCTGGACCCTTCTATGATCCACTTGGGATGAAAATTGCACACACAATGATTTTATTTGGGTATGTCAGTGAAATATGGACATTGAAATCTGGACTCTACATTCAAGATATTAAGACTAACATAATTGTAGTATGTTCTTTTTTATTATTAAAATATTTTGAATCATTTTTATAATTACTTAAGAATTTTTTAATTGATCATTTGGGATGCTGCTAACAGTTATTTATTTGTTGAGTCTTCAATAAAAAATGAAATGAAACTTTTATTTATATGTGAAGTAACTTTTATTTCCTTGAATCCATAGAATTCACTGGAGGAGTTGTAGCAAGATTGTCTGCCAACAAATGTAGGAGTGCTGTGTAATCTATTTTTTCAATTTCATCTTTTTTTTTAATTCATTTTGTATCAAGCATAGAATTTTTTTTTCTCAATTAATGTATTTATGAGGATGTACGTTTACAGGAGTCCTGCGAGTGAGATAATTTCATTATTTCATATATAATACATAATTGGAGATGCATTTTCAGGATTTTGTAATTTATATTTTAATTTGCATTTTTCAAATCATTTCATTCATAGATAATTCTCATTGTTGGACCATATTATTCTAATTTTTTTGTTTCATGTTCTATGGTACATTGTCTATAATACTTTTTTATATGGGATGTATTTGAAATATTTTTTTAAGAATACAATAGAAAGATTTGTTCCTCAATTATTTGTTAAAATTTATATTTTATTCAAAGGTGTTGGTTTAAAAGGCATGGACAACAGTATAGTCCAAAATATCCAATGTTCTGAAAACCGGACCGGACCGGCCGGTTCGACCGGTCGGACCGGGAACCGGTCCCCCTTCCGGTTCGGGTTTTATGTCCCAGAACCGGGGGGTCAAAAACCGGTGAACCGGTGTCAAACCGGATGAACCGGTCAAACCGGTACCGGTCCGCGCGATTCCCGGTTCGCGCAGCAGCAGCTTCCGTCCGCCGCGCACCAGCTTCCGTCCTCGTCCGCGTCCGCGCAGCAGCAGCTTCCGTCCTCGTCCGCGTCCGCGCAGCAGCAGCTTCTGTCCGCGCACCAGCTTCCATCCTCGACGATCGAAAGTTCGAAACCCAGCTTCCGTCTCTCCGCAACCCAGCCACAGCAGCTGCTTCCGTCCACGACGATCGAAAGTTCGAAACCCAGCTTCCGTCTCTCCGCAACCCAGCCGCAGCAGCTTCCATCTCTCCGCGATCGAAACCCCTTCCTCCCTCCGCGATCGAAACCCCAGCCGCAGCAGATCCGTCTCTCCGCGATCGAAACCCCAGCCGCAGCAGATCCGTCTCTCCGCGATCGAAACTCCTTCCTCCCTCCGCGATCGAAACCCCAGCCGCAGCAGCTTCAGTCTCGCACCGCAGCCTCCAGTCTCGCGTCGCATGCCGCAGCCAGCCAGCGCCGTCAGCTTCGTCTCCGCACGGACCGCACTGCAACTCCGGTGAAGCCCAGCCAGCAGCACCACCGCACCTGCTGTTTGGCTTGTTTCATGCCTCTGTTTTGCGTTTTTTTCCATTTCAGCATAGCTGTGAGCCATTGTGTTCTCGTTGTGCATCATTCCAGTCATCTACTGCTTATCTGGCTGTGCACCATTTCAGCAAGCCATCCACTGCTTTTCTGATTTTTCATCATTCCAGCCATCATTTTGCTGTGTTGTCTCTCCAGCATCTAGCAGTGTTTGTGTTGTCTCTCCAGTCATTTTATTATGCCCATCATATTTTTAATTTGTTTTCTTACTTGTTTGTAACAAGCCAAGAACTTGTAACCTTTAGCTTGATGAGGAGTGATAGAAGATTTGTATTGATTATATGAATGTAATATTTTTTTTGATCTATGATATTATTTTTTTGTGTTTTAAATAAATTTATTATTGATTTATATTGTATTTTTATAATTTTTATTTATTTTAATACTATATAAATAATTATATATATTTATATATAAATATAAATATATATTTAATTATACTCCGGTTCGACCACGGTTCGACCACGGTTCGACCATTGAACCTTGAATCAGTACCTCGACCGGTTCAATGACCGGTTCGGTTTTCAGAACCTTGAAAATATCTCTCTAATTCTTTTTTTTTTAATCTTATTTGTACCTTTGACAGAAATTAAAGCTATTACCAAGGCATGTTGATGGATTCTGATTGGAGATTTTTGGATTTTGAGTTTTACATTTACAGTGACACAAAAGTGCATAAATGTTATAGGAATAAGAACGTCAATATAATGTCTTCAACTGGACATTGCAAAATTCATCTCATTTATGATTCAAATATTTACAATATTATCATTCTTTGAAACATTATCAATTATAAATAGTTTTTCTCTTAATGTTAAATTAGAATTAAAATTAATTATTGGTTTAGCAATTTTTACTTACATTCAATTAGATCTTTCTTTTTTAGATTATATTTTTACATTAATCAAGATTTCAATATATATTTTTACATTAATTGTTTATGCAGATATTGAGAAGAAAGTCGAAAAGTTCATTAACTTATATACTTTTTTGCAGCGTACCGGTAAATATCTTATCATTCTATATCATTGTTTCTTTACTACTCAAAATGAATCTTTTTATAATTTTATCATTCTTTGAAATTCCTAATGCCTCTAATTGATTTGTTTCATCTATTTTGCTTTGCCAAATAAAGGGCAATATGTACGAAGGAATTTATTTGAAAGCAAATTGCAGATTTTCAATTATATGATTTGTATCGATAGATTGATCCTTATTATATGTTTTCAATAAATTTTAATAATGCTTTTAACATACTAAATCATTAACATTTATTTATATCTTTTTTTGCCGAATTTCTTTATGTATTAATCAAATATTTTATACTCCCCTCAACTAATTATAACCATGCAACGTACAGGTTGCTGAACTAATTTATTGCAATTTCGCTTTTTTTAAAAAAAAAATTACATTATATTTTGAGAATAATTCATCGAAATAATCAACAATACCCATCTAAGCTATTTGGATATGGAGGATTGCCTTGTTATTATTTATATGTGGCTTTGGCCCTTGTTATTTATCCGCAAAGAGTGTGGGTCTGGTCCACAGCGACACCCACAATATTCACAATTCTCATTGTCATTGTCATTTTAGTGATAATTGATTCGGAGTTTTGCATAAGGGAGAATGGAGTGCAACGTGAGGGGAGTAGAATGAAGATAAGAGAGGGTATTGTTGAGTATTAAGTTAATTATTCTTAAAAGTAATCTAATCTTTCTATTTATCTATTATCTAATGGGGATTATGAGTTTTGGTATCCACTTTTTAATGCCTAAAAAATCTCAAGTTATGACTAATTAACAATAAATAATGGAGGATAATTTTATAAAATTAAAACCCATGACATACTGCAGTTTCAATTATCATCAATCACTTCACTCTAATAAAGTTCAATTTTTTAATTTTTTGGGCTTTCACTCCTAGTAATCTAATAAAAAGTACAATTTTATACAGAGTCATTTTTGTTTTCTTAAACAAAAAATGCAAAAATATATTTAAATGTAAACAAATAAAAAAATGCAATTAAGGCGCACCATAGTGTCCATCAATGCGCTATTTTTAATAAAGAGGTTAAGATTGCAATAAATACTACAAGTTAATTTTCTTGCAATGCACGAGTCTATAAATATTTTATATCGTTTAAAGATTATTTAAAGCAGTTTTAATTTCTTTCACTAATAATAATTTTATCTAAATTATGTCTATATTGGATTGCATACAATGTATTTTATATAATAATATTTATTTAGACTTAAATTAATTTGTGTGTGTGTGTGTGTGTGTGTGTATTAAGGTGTAATGAGTTCACTTATATTAAAAAAAAAGATAAAATTTAAGAGTTATTTCAAAATTCAGTTTCTTTAATCTAAGAATTAATTTTTAAAGAATCAAAATAAAAATGAGAATGAAATAAAATAAAATGATTATTATGGTCTAATTAGCATTGGGTTTGTGGAACTTATGCTATTTTTTATTCAGTTATATTTGTTTTAGGTTTGATACATAGAATTAAAGTTGTCAATGTGTGTTGGTACGGCTTAATTGAACCCAATCCTAATTCACGTGGACTAGGACTCCATGGGACAGTACCAAAAAAGCCACTTCTTAAATGGAATGCCAAAACTCTAGTCCTAGCCTACTCCATGTGAGATAAGGCCAACCCACCGAAGTCATAACTTTGAAATATATTAAATATATTCCACTTTCAAAAGTTTTTAAGGCACACATCATGTTGGGGTGGAAATTAAAAACTAATGCCCAAGCTCCTTAGGTAGAAGTCTTTAAGGGGAAGTATAACAGAGGGAATAACATGATTTCCTCTTCAGAGGTGAAATCCTCATACTCAAGGACATGAAAAGACATAGCTAACCCCTGGAGTGTCTTCATGGAATTTGAAATTTGGGATGTAAGAAAAGGAAAGCAAACTAACTTCTGGTCTGACTAGTGGTTGGAGAAAAGCCTCATCCTTAAGGACCATGCTAATGGTTGCATAGCAAATTTATTCGACGTGAAAGTGGCTGATATGGTGGATTACCAGAATGGCTAGAATTGGAATGTGCTGGAAAACCTTATACATTCTAATATAAAAAAATAAACTGATCTCAATCCTCCCTCCGCAGCCTTATTTGGTAAGGATTGGTGGTTTTTCTATTCCCAGTGCCTATAGGTTACTTAAAGATGAAGAATCCCAAAGAAATTCTATCTTTTTAGGAAAAAAAATGGAAAATCAACACTCTAAAAAGAGTATGGTGTTTTGTCTGGCTTGCTTCTCATGCGAACCTTAACACAAACGCCAGATGTGCAATTTGGGGAAATAATAACCCCTTCTGCCAAAGTGGAAAACATTTTTGCATGTTTTGTGGGACTGCCCCCAAGCCACTAATGTGTGGAAGCTATTGGTGCGTCCAGTCAAGAAAGTTAACTTCTACATGGCTGACCTCAAGGAGTGGTTCCTTCAAAATTTATCCCAATGCTTTGCAATGTCAGACAACATCTAATGGTCCATTTATTGGGCTGCAACCATTTGCTTTTTTTGGACTTAGAGGAACAACTCTATTTTCGTGGAGAATTTCCAAAGGCCTCACAGCTCAAATTTAGGCTTGAGGAGAGTGGTTCCCGAAATGGACTCAAAGGATGTGGTTCTTATGATAATAGGTGACTTTGAGGGTAGCCATGCCACTAGCATATTACTACAGAGCATAAGGGAGTTGTTAAAGAAAAAGTGGACCGTGGAGATTGTCCACCACCTGAGGGAAAGAAACCAATGTGCTAACTATCCTGCAAACTTCACCACTTATCAATAGGATGATTTCACTTTCAGGAGCAGCCTCCCCCCTCGAGATTACGGGGCTTGTTTTACATGATGCCACAAGGATAGTTGTCCGCCACAGATTTTGATCTGTTTTGGGCCCTTAGCCCTTTTTTCTTATAAAAAAAAAAGATTTAAAATAATATATTTAATTAACACATTAAAATCCACATTCAAGTGAAAATCATTAAATATGAAGTTCACACTACTAGAATGTGTAGCCAAACAAGCTTCAAAAAAACCATGCAAGTTGGCTTGAATGGTTGAAAGGATGCAGATATGACTTTGTATTCCCCATGTGCAGGGGCTCAAATTTTCTTTTTGATTAGTAGTCTTGTTAGATGGTCATCGCTCTCTGGGTAGAACCCAAGACTAGTTGAGTATCCTCCTTTAAAGGAAGAAAAAAAATCCCTAAATGTAATCTTCTGGATAGACCTCTATCTGTCCTAGTACTATTTTGCCTTATAAAAAAAAAAGTTTTAAAGAGGAACTGAAATGTCTTAATTGCAAAACAAAAAATACAAAGTTCACATAATATATATTAATATGTGGATACTAGTGAAAAGATAAAAAAGAAAGTGATATTTGAGTTGACCCTAACCCACTTCGAGTTATGAGTTATATGGGCCAGTTCAAAAAGCTCACTTTCTAAATGTGTTGATAAAATGACACACATGTATGGCCTGATGAGCCAATCCATGGACTTTGACTCATATTAACAACTTTGCATGAAGAATATAAAATAAAATTTTAATTATAACTTAAAATGAAATAAATAAGAAAAATAAAAATTCATTCATTCCAACCAACAAGAAATGACTAATCTCACATTTCTAAAATGAATGCAAACAAAATCTAAAATCAAATCAAAATTCAATATTTTTTTTATGTACCAAATTAAGAAAACAACATTCATGTGTGTGTGTGTGTGTGTATATACATATATATGAATTTAAACTTTATTTATAATATTTATTTAACTTGGTTAAGTGTCATTGTAAGTTTACTATATCCTCCCCCTTGTACCCAATTGGTGGTTATGGAATTGTATAATTGGTGTAATAATAATGCAGTAGTTGGAGAGCTTGGAGCTTTACTATTTTAAGCTCATATAAGTCATAACTTGCATATTTATCAATCACATGAGAAATGCGGTTTTTTTTTTTTTTATTACAGAGGAGGGTTAAGATTTGGTGTGGGAGGGGTAGAACATGCTAAAGCTCAAATAGTTTTCAAAAAGAGAATTTAGTATCACTTGAACTACAACTACTAAGAAAGAAGCAGGGGTGGAGGATCTTTATCACAAAGGAAGGCCATGCCCCCCCTTACATGTAATTATTATTTTTTAGTTTGCTTAATTTTCCCACCCCCTCCCCCTCCCCCCAAAAAAGATTGTAAAACATACATAAGCCGACTATTAATTCAAGCCCAATGTGTTAGAGTTAGCCAATCAAACTTCAATGCTAAAAAACAACACACAACTACTTCATGTCTTAATCCTTCATCTGTTCAACCCAAGTGTAAAAGCTATTGTTCAATTAAAAAACCAAAAAAAAAAAACCTTCCTAAAGAAGCTAACCATTCATATCCAGCATTCTTTTATTTGATGCTTTTGACGTGAGAGAGGAGAGAGGGATCTTAGCACTTTGTGAGAGAACCAAAGAGGGATTTTCCAAAAGTAAGAGGCCATCAGAGAGGGATTTTCGTCACCCATGAAAGATTAACTGCATTACAAGTGACTCTGTGCAACTATGCAAATCTGGACTAGCCTCAACAAGTAGTCTTCAAAATTTTTATTAGCTAGTGACTACTACATGTGGTATAGATTTTTCTTTTGACAAAATAGGAAAAAAATTAATTATATCAGTTTGTTAGTAGTTTTTCTTGTGGTCCAGATAGCTACTATTCTACAATTTATTCTTAAATGTTTGTTATCTTTATTCACATAACATTATGCTATTATTTTTAATGGCTTTATTTCTTTTGATTTTTAATAGAATATGATATTTATAGATAACACATTTACTTGTTTAACTAAGTAATATTATCATCCAAACTAATAAAAATAGAAATTTGTTACTGAAGCCTTTTAACATGTCAATTTCAGTGAACATTTCGAACCAATTTGGAATATTAGTGTATAATTACATCACAAATTGTAGGAGCTCTTTTGAACTATCTGCAAGTTGAAAAACATTGACACATTCTTCAAAACAAATGAAAAAAAAATCAAGATCCTTCTATAACTTTTACACCATCCTGAACTCATTTAACACTTGATCCATGAAATATTAATGCTTCAACTCCTCAACAAGGTAGCTCAAAACAGCCAAGACTTTGCCCTGAATAAATGGATGCTTGTCATTTAGAAAGAGATATTGGAGTATGCCCATTAATTTGGGAATATCCTATAATAAATCAACAAGATGAAATTCGTCAGGCTTATACAAATTAAGCTGGGCCAAATCAACCAATGCTTGATAATTATCAATTTGGTGATAAGAATCATCATCAGCATCACTTTCAATCTTCTTGTTTTGAATTGAATCCCTCTTGGTTGGATATTCAAAAGAGGATTATGTTATATATTGTTTGCCATGCATTCCACCTTTTTGGTAAGGAATCTTCAAGCCACCTAGGTTCAAGCCCATCATAATGCAGTGAAATCTTGTGATGATTTGATGAAGCAATCATAACATATTCATAGGCTTAAAAGACAAGCATCGGAAGAGACTGAGGATAATTAAATTAGACTTGGGGCTTCCATGGATTGTATTAGATGGTTGACATTTCAAGTTTGTGCATATAAAGGGCATGATGAAAGCCCAAGTTCAAAGAATTGACAAAACTTTATTGAAATATTGACGTTTTTGGGGTCTTACAACAAAAAAGTTCAAAAGCTTGTTTTAGAAAATGTTCCAAAGGTTGCCAAGTATACATCATAGGATGTTCAAAAGGAAATTCTACATATTCTTGCAAATAAGGTGAGAATTTTAATATGAAAAGAGATAGGATATGCTAAATTTTGTATCATTATTGATGATGAAACTCAAAATGAATCTTAAAAGGTGCAAAGGCTATTGTTTTGAGATTTGTTAATAGGGATGGTTTTGTTCAAGAGAGATTCTTTGATCTTGTACATGTTAGTGACACTAGAAGAAAGAGTTGGTACCTATCCTTTCTCGTTACAATCTCCAAATTGAAAATATTTGATGTCAAGGATATGATGGTGCTAGCAACATGTGAGGTGAATGGAATGATTTGCTATCTTTGTTTCTTAGTGATTCTACTCAAGCATATTATGTGCATTGTTTTGCACATAGATTGCGATTAGCATTGGTTTATAGTTTCAAGAGAAGTAATTTAAGTTCATGAGTATTTCACACAGTGGTCTTTTATTGTCAATATTGTTGGTGTTTCTTGCAAACAACATGACCAATTACAAATAACTCAAGCAACTGAATTATGATCAAAATTAGAATTGAATTGAATTGATTTGAGTTATATTAAATTAAATTAAATTAGAAATCAATTCTTGTACTTGGAACTCATTATAAAAATTATGATTTGGATTGATTTAGAAATCAAAATTTATGTTTGGAATACAAAATAAAAAAGAATTGATGGCTAGTTTTTTCTTTTTTTTCCCCTTCAGACGGTTTAGTCTGTAGTAAAATATTTAAAATTGTGATCAAACCACATTATATCAAAAGCAGTGTAAGTGTTGCCATGCATTTTCATGACTTCATTAGGTTCAATTTTTTTTTCTCTTGATGCTGGACTTCACGCTTTCTAGCATTAAATAATTCATTAATGCAGAACTTGAGAATTAGGCATTCTCATATTCTCAATTTGATGCAAATTAAATCTTGCAACTTTATTAAAAAAATTCAGCAAGAAAATCTTATTGAGATTGGACTTGCAAATTCAAAAGGAATAGAAATATAAGGATTCAAAGAGGGACATACCCATCTCACCTAAAATTCATAGAATGACCGTAAGATTTTGTTCCAAATTTGAAGGACTTTTATGATATGTTTGGATTAAAAAAGAATGGAGAGAAGAAAAGCAAAGGGAAGACTAATTTTAAAATTTTATGTTTAAAATATTTAAAATAAACCTTCCATTCTTTTTGTTTCACTCTATTATCTTCAATCCAACATAGCCTTACGTTTATGATATGTATTTTTATCTACTTCACTAAAAATTTCCATAAGAAAATCTTGTTGAGTTTGGATATACAGATTCAAAAGTGTCCCATACCACATCTCGGCCTATGAGGAACTTCTTAGAGCACTTGGGCCTAGTCCATCACAAGTCCATTACCGATAGGTCCATCAAACTTTGACCCAGTCAAACCATAGAGTTCTTGACCACGCTCCCTACAATCAACCACCATGCTAGCCAGAAGCGGTGAATCCCAAACTTTCCTCCCCACTCTGCTATGGTATTAGGGGACGAACCTCCTCGAAGAACTGACTATTTAAGGAGCAAAAACTCTAAGCCCAGGTACACAATCTTACTTCATTACTCACCTATCACTCCACTTTCGCACCTATTCATTTAGGTATCAGAGTATCCTTGCAAGTACACCTACCTCGGATTCAACTCGAAGTAGCCTCAGACAACCCCAGAGTAAGACAATCTCAACCACATTTTTTGTGGGAAAAAGTCCCCATCTTTTTTTGAATTAACCCACTCTCCTTGAAAATAGACATACAATGGAAGAAACAATCCCCTCATTTAACCCTCAGCCAGCACCCACACTTCCAACAACGAAGAGCTTATGACAGAAATCTGGCAGCTTAAGGAGAAAATCAAAGAGCTCAAAAGGAACTAGCCACAGCCAATCAAGGGAGAAGGTGGTCGATAATGAGTCACCACCAGAACCTTAGGGCAATCGGCATCAAGAAACTATCCTCAGGGCAGAGGCAAAACAAGTCTCTCATGTAGCACCTGTAGTGGCCGAAAATCCTACATTGTCGGGGCTGGTCGAGCATCCTTTTACTGACATGGTTATGAAGACCCCTTATCTTAAAGACTTTCAGCCTCTGAAGTCACTGGAATTGTACGATGGAACTATCGACCTTGGAACCACTTGAGGACATTCAGGATCACAATATTAAGGACAAAGTTGATGGACTCATCCAAATACCGCTTCTTCCGAGAACCTTAAAAAAGGAAGTGGCCCTATGGTTCGATGCTCTACCCCCTAACTCAATTTTCAATTTTTCTAAGCTCTCTGCTAAGTTCGTAACTCATTTCTCAACAAGCCAAGACCAAGACAAGACCTTAGATAGCCTGCTCAACTTTAGACAAGGAAAGCATGAAATGCTCAAACAGTGCATGGCCTGCTTTAACTGAGAAGCATTGCAGATTAAAGACCTCAACTCTGCGGTCTCTTTATAAGCCATCCGAGCAAGACTCTGTCCTAGCATTTTTGTAGCCTTGCTAATGAAGAAACCAGCCAAACATATTGATGAGCTTAGAGCTCGGGCATCACATTACATCGAGATCGAAGAGACCTTCCAATCTATGGAGGGAGACAGCACTCAACTCGATGCTATATGGGGACCATCCAATTTATGGTGCTCATGGAGATTAGAGGGAAGGAAGCCAATTCCTCAAGGGAGGTTTCACAATTACACTCCTCTAACTGCTACTAGAGACAATATTCTCCATGAGATTCATAATACTAACCGAATCAAGCTTCCATCGTAAAAAGAGTCCTCTACCCTAAACTTAGACTGCTTAAAGCGAAGCTACTACTACTGTTGCTATGGTCACACAATGGCAGAATGCATTTAGCTAAAGAACATTATCGAAGAGCTTAACTGAGAAGGTAAACTGGAGAAATATGTGGACCTTCCCTGAGATCACCACGGAGGATTTTGAACCCCCAAAAGAAAAAGCCATAGTCCCAAGTGTGTAGGTGGTAGTTGACACCATGACTGATCCCTAAACCAAGGTTGCCCAAAGGAGGAGCCCCTCAAAAGAGTAATCAATTCTATTGCAGGAGGCTTTACAGTGAGCGAGTCAATAATAGTGCAAAAGAAGAGTATTAGAGCGGTCACGTCTGTATCCAGGTCAACCAATCAGGACCTTTTCCAAGGATAACTTTTAAGGACCATACCGAAACAAAGATGATCCAATGGTCATCTCTGCCGTGATGATGAACTTCCTAGTCAAGAAGATTCTTGTAGACCAAGGAAGCTTGGCAGACATCCTATATCTTAGCACATTTAGACAACTCAGAATTATGATAACAGAAATGCAACCTTTTTCGGGAAACCTGATTAGCTTTTCTGGTGACGAGGTAGAAGTCAAGGGCCATATCAACTTGCACTCCACCTTCAGACAACACCCGTCGTCTAAAACCATCAAGGCAAGATTCCTAGTGGTGGATTGTTTCTCCCCTTACAACATTATTTTTGGTAGGCCATCCCTAAATGAACTCAACACGATAGTCTCCACACTTGATCTAGCAAATTGAAGTTCCTAAAATCCAATCAGAAGGTGGGGATCATCCATGCCAAACAGTTGGAAGCTAGGTTGTGCTATTAAGCTAGCTTAAAGCTGAGGATGGGTAGCTCTACTGTTCCGTGTTAAAGCCCCAAATCCTTATCAGGTTAACATCGCAAAACTCGACCTCGGGCAAAACATCCAAAAGCTCAGACCTCAACTGTTGGGCGAGTTTCAGCTAGTCCAGCTCTACTCGTCTTCTAAGCAAACTACCCAAATTAGTGCACAGTTCTCACAGGAGGTAAAGTAGTAGGTTAGAGATTTTTTATAGAGCAACACTAACCTCTTCACATGGATAGCTGCAGACATGCCAAGAATCAATCCCGACTTCCATTGTCACCGATTAGCAATCGCACCTAGAGTAAAACCTTTTGCCCAAAAGAAGAGGAACATGAGCTAGGAATAGAGAGAAACAGTACAGAAGGAGGTGAAAAAAATACTAGAAAGAAATACTAGAAGTTGATTTTATCCGAGATCAAGTACATCACTTAGCTATCCAATACAATCATGGTAAGAAAGTCCAATGGAAAATGAAGGATGTGCATTAACTTCACTGATCTTAACAAAGTCTGCCATAAGGATGCCTATCCACTCCCTAGCATCGACCACCTCGTTAATGGAGCATCTGCGTATAGGTGCTTAAGTTTCATGGATGAGTATTCCGAGTACAATCAAATCTGAATGAACCCGGAGGACGAAAACATGATAGCCTTCATTACCGAGCAAGCCAATTACTGTTATAGAGTCATGCCTTTCGGACTCAAAAACACAAAGGCAACCTATCAGCAGTTGATGGATAAAGTCTTTGCAGGGTAACTCGACAGGAACATCAAGGTGTACATACACAACATGGTAGTGAAGTCCAAAAATCTAGAAGACCACTACTCTGGCTTAGCCAAAGTCTTCACACAACTCTGCAAGCATGACATGGGGCTCAACCTAAACAAATGTGCCTTCAGAGTCCAGACTATAAGTTCCTCAGTTTCCTCTTGAGGAGAAATGAATTGAGGCAAACCTTGAGAAAATCCGAGCAATAGTTGAAATGAAAACACCGGCCTCAGTAAAGGACATACGATGACTAGCAGGACGAGTTACTGCGATATCCAGATTCCTCTCCAAGTCCAAAGTCAGCCCCTTTCTTCAAATGCTTCAAGAAAACCAACAAATTTGAATGGTCACCGGAGTGCGAGACAGCACTTCAACAACTCAAAGCTTTCCTCAAGGCCCTGCCTATCCTGACTCGACTTGAAATTAGTGATGTCCTGAACCTCTATCTCTTCATCAGTCATGAAGCAGTTAGCTCAGTCCTCATTCGGAAAAATGATGGAGACCAAAAGCCAGTGTGCTTCATTAGCAAAATGCTACAGGGAGCCAAACTCAACTACCAGCAGCTCGAGAAAGTGGCTTTTGCACTCCTTACATCGGCTAAAAGGCTCAAACCTTACTTCCAAAGCCACCAGGTGATCGTTAACACCGACCAAGCCATCAAACAAGTATTAGGGAAGCCAGAGCTGGTGGGACGGATGATCACGTGGTCTATCGATCTTAGCGAGTATGGTTTACAATAAGAGTTACGAGGGCCAGTCAAACCCCAGGTCCTCTCTGACTTTGTGTTAGAGCTAACTAAGCCCAACCATAAGGAAGAATTAGAGAATGCATGGAGAGTTTACGTTGATGGTGCGTCCAACCTAAAGGGAAGCGGAGCAGGAGTCATTCTGGAAGGGCTGGTCAACTTAGTCATTAAGCAATCCCTGAGATTTGACTTCAAGGCATTAAATAATCAAGCAAAGTATGAAGTCCTCATCGCTGGCTTGAACTAGCTAGGGAGATAGGTGCCACCGAGGTGAAAGCCCTCAGTAATTATTAATTAGTAACAAGTCAAATCTTAGGGAATTACTAAGCCAAAGACCTAATGCTCGCCCAATACTTGAGTAGGGTTAAAATGATCACTACAGAATTCAACAAGCTCAAATGCGAGCACATTCCTTGAGATCAAAATTTCCGAGCCTACTTACTCTTAAAATTGACAAGTAACAAAAGCCTCGGCAATAATAGGTTAGTGATTTAGGAAATACTCCAAAAACTAATTATTAAGGAACAGGTCGTAATGATGACAACGAAGCAAAACTCGTTAATTGAACCGATCACCAACTTTCTTAAGCACGACACCTTTCCCTTAGCTAAGTCAGAAGTAAAAAAGGTACAAAGATCTGCAAGTTGGTATGTGATGATCAACAATTAACTCTATAAAAAGGGCTTCGCAACACCCCTACTAAAATTTGTTTCCTGAGAATAGTCCCAGTACATCATGGCAGAGGTGCATAAAGGTCATTAGCAGCTAAAATACTAACAACAAGCTATTACTGGCTGACCATTAAGTTAGATTGTGCCGAGAATGTCAAAAGATGTGACAAATGCCAAAGATTTGCTAACCTTCGCCTGGCTCCCCCTGAAGAGCTTTACATCTCGAAAATGCCTTGGCCATTTAGCAAATAGGGAATGAATCTACTCAGACCCTTTCCTTCGGCCACTGGATTCTAGTTGTCGCTATCGATTACTTCACAAAGTGGGTTAAAGCTAAACCACTAGCCACCATCATGGCCAAAACGGTCAGGAAATTCTTTTAGAAAAATATTGTATGCAGGTTTAGGCTTCTATTCACGCTAGTCACTAACAATGGAACCTAGTTTATGAACAAGCGATTCAGGGAATTTTGCAGTGAGTTACAGATAAATCAAAATTTCACCTCGTAGAACACCCTCAATCTAATGGCTGAGCTAAAGCTGCAAGCAAGGTCTCCTCAATGGTCTTAAAAAAAGACTTAATTAGTCTATGGGTGCATGGGTTGACTAGCTCCCCAGTGTCTTATGGGCCTACCATACAACACCCTAATCCTCTGCTTAAGCCACACTGTTCAACTTAAGCTTCGGAGTAAAGGCTATGATTCCTATAGAAGTCGGGGAAACAAGTTGGAGGAGGGCCTAGTTCCAAGGGGACCAAACTAGCCAAGATTGGGAAATTGAGCTGGACTTTCGTGAAGAAGAAAGAGAGATGGCCTACGTATGGGAACTTGTAGTTAAGCAAAGAGCAACACAGTGCTAGAACTCCAAAGTTGTCACACGACACTTCCGTCCAAGGGACTTGATACTCAGAAGGGCCGATGTAGGCAACCAAAACAGTCAAGACAGAAAGCTAGCACCAAATTAAGAAGTTCCCTACCAAATCACTGCAGAAGTCATAAAAGGGACCGTACAAGCTCGAGTAGCTCAATGGAGAGCCCATTCCCTGAACGTGGAATGTGGCAAATCTATGCAAATATTATAGCTGAAGCTCCCTGAGGTCATAATATTTTATGTTTCTATTGTCTTTCCCTATTTTTGTTCCCCATTACCAATATGTAGAAGCGTTGTGCACTCTTTTTTCCTTACTTAAGGTTTTTCCCTTGAGGTTTTTCTTAAGTAAGATTTTTAACGAGGCATAGCTCAATAATAAAAGTTGTACATTCACTAAGAATTTGTTCTTTGATTATTCTCTCATCGACTTAACCCCCTATGGGTTATTAATGATTAAAACATTCGAGGTTGAAATACATCCCTCGTGCACTCGTCGAAACTCTCCAAAACATTTCAAGGTCAAGCTAACTCCCTCGCGAATCAATTTCCAATTTTAATTCATTTGAGGTGGAGCTAACTCCCTCACGAATCAATATTTTTCAAGTTTTATTTGTCTAAGGTTGAGTTAACTCCCTTGCGAATCAATTTCCAAGTTTAATTCGTCTGAGGTCGAGCTAACTCCCTCACGAATCAATTTTCCAGTTTAATTCATCTGAGGTAGATCTAACTTTCTTGCGAATCAATATTTTTCAAGTTTAATTTGTACGAGGTCAAGCTAACTCCCTTGAGAATCAATTTCTAAGTTTAACTCACTTGAAGTCGAGCTAGCTCCCTTGTGGATTTATCAAAGTTTTTCAAGTTTAATTCCCTCATGAACTCTCGCGGATTCATCAAAGTTTTTCAAGCCTAATGTTATCCAAGGTTGAGCTAGCTCCCTCATGGATTTATCAAAGTTTCTCAAGTTTATCTCCCTCATGGACCCTCGTTGATTCATCAAAGTTTTTCAAGTCTAAATTCATCAAGTTTAATTCGTCCAAGGTTGAGCTAACTCCCTCACGGATCAATTACATTTTCTAAGTTTAAACTCTCCTGAGGTTGACCTAAACTAGCAGGTAGGACCCCGAGGTAGAAACCACTCCCTCGCGCATTTCTAAGACCAAAGCCACAGAACATTAACAGCAAGGAAATGAAAACAAAAAAGGCACTAAAACCTGGAACACCCGCCAAAACGAAGTTTGAGAATGATAAGGAAACAGAAGTATGTCAAAATATAGATCTCACGACATCTAATATTGTACAAAATAAATAAACATTTAGACAACACCGTCATCAGGATCGTTCTCGGCCTCCTTCTCAGGCAAGTACACCAGCTGGCCATCAACCACCACCTTAAAGAGGACTATCTCGAATAGTTTGCTAGGGTTGATGTCAGGTTGGAAAAGCAAGAATTGTGCCTTGGCATTCTCAAACATCACCTCCACTTGCTCCCCTACTTAAGCCTTCAACTCACTCATTTGCGCTTCCTAAGATTGTTTTGAGGCGAACAAGACATCCTTCTCAGCAACCACGGTAGCCTCTAGAGCTTTCACTTCAGATCTCAAACGAGCAACCTCGAACTCAAAAGTTTACAACTTTTCCTCTAGCCGAGAACATTGCTAGAGAGATGCTTCCAAAGACTTGATCTTCCTGTGTAAGGGGGCTAACTCGCTCTCCCGACGTGCCTTGAAGTTGTCCAACTCGACTTTCACCGCCCTGAGGTCTGTCAGCTCTCTGTTCAACCTCTCAGACTCTTTAGCAGATAAGGCGCACCACTTTTCCAAGCCACCATGCTCCACGTACAAGAAGCAGGCGGCACTTAGAGTCCTGCGTTAGGCAGCATTAGCCGAAGCCAACGTAGCATGCAAACCTAGCTAGAGTGAATACTATACTTGAGGGCATGAAGCTCTAACTAGCAAAACAAAGTCTGGTGGCTGCACGAGCAAACTTCTCTGTGTCAGCACAACATAGCACGTGCTTGTCCACGAATTCCTCACTCTGAAAATAGGCATCCCAAAGAGAAGCCCCAGGAGTGTCTAAGGGAGGGTTGAAGTCGAGCAGCATTTGCAAGTCCCTCTCCATGCCTGATGTGGAAGAAGAAGGCTGCACTCTCAAAAGGGATGGCTCACATATTAGGTCATGCACAAGGTGTTCTTGAGATGCACCTTGACTTCCTCCTTCCCTAACTTGGACCTCGACATCCTTGTTTGCCATGCGGTCTACCCTGCCTCCTCTCCCAAGTTTCGAGCTAAGCTTCTAAAGCTTCACCTTGGCCGACCCCTACCTCTAAGCTAGCCACTAACTTGGCTGCTTCTGCCGCCCTCTTAGCGTAGAGATGCCTCTTCAGCTCATGCAAGTTGACCCTGGGTGCCATTCTATATGCAAAACATAAAAATAATTAACATTAGAATAGCTACAACTTAAGTCAAAATCAGGGTTAGACATACTCAAGTAGTTTTCCAACTCGACCTTACTCCGATTCAGTATCTTGGCACATTTTAAGGGGGCTAATCTTGTACCACGTCGATCTCAATGTGCCTCTCTCCCGAAACCTCCTCATAAGGAATCGACTTGAACTCACTCGAAGTCCTAATCTAATACAGAGGGAACAACTTGTCCTTATGGTTATCTTTCCAAAATGGAGACTGGCCCACACGAGAACTAACTCAGAAGAAATTCCCCTTGAAGTCTTTGTAAGATTATTCGAAGGTAATCAGTATCTTCCAACTTGGCCTGCCATGCAAGAAAGCCAATCAATGTTCCCCGCCTTTATCCCCTTTAGGTTAAAAAAGAAGATGAAGAGTAGAGTACTCGGTTGGATCCTCCGGTGCCGGCATAAAATCTCAAAACAACATATAAAGGCCCAGCTGTTGGGATGAAGCTGGGTAGGAGCGACTACGAGCAATTTCAGCACCGTGACCTCGAATTAGGTGAAGGGAAGTCAAACCCTGAGCCAGGTGAAAAATGTCTCATACATGTAGAAAAAGTCTGGGCCATTGTCAGACTTAGCCATACAAACTGTTTCCTCCTTGCTGCAGATTAGATAGATGACGCTGTCAATATCAAATTGATCCTAAGTTATTTGCACATTATTCCAGAGCACAACTAGACCACATACCACACCCAGATGAAAACCCGAAACAAAGAATAGGGAAAGCACAAGGAAAAATGGGCAAAAGAGAAACCCAAGTACCTAGTAGTCAAAGGCAATCGGCTCAAACCAATGACAGTGACAAACCCCCCAAACGACTCGCAAAGGGCTAACAAAGGATTTTTTAAGAAACGATAAACCAATCTCTCGTAGAGTAACGAAAAAATGGGGAAAAGGCACCAACCGCATTATATTTTCAGAAATTTCCCAATGCAACGGTGAGTAGTGAGGGGGTAGATCCAACATACCACATACGACGAAGGGTAATCATTGTGCCCTTTCAACTGCATGCCTCCCCTAATACTAACACGTGGCGTCATAACCGGGGCCTAGAGCACAGACACATGGAGACACTTCACAAGGCCTCAGCTGGAACTTAGAAGTAGGTAACACCCCTCACTATCTCGGGACTGATTAACTCAGAACTCACCCCCTTGATGGCCGACTTTCGAGTTGGGGGCAGTGTCCCATACCATATCTCGGCCCATAAGGAGCTTCTCAGAGCACTTGGGCCCAGTCCATCATAAGCCCATTACCAGTAGGTCCAACAAGCTTTAACTAGTTAGACCGTGGAGTTATTGACCACGCCCTCCACGATCAACCACCGTGCTAGCCAAAAGCGGTGAATCTCGTACTTTCCTCCCTACTCCGCTCACAGTACAGGAGGAGGAACCTTCTCGAAGAACTAACTATTTAAAGAGCAAAAACTCCGAGCCCAGGTACACAATCTTGCTCTATTACTCACCTATCTTTCCACTCTCACGCCTACTCATTTAGGCATCAAGTGTTCTTATAGGTGCACCCACCTCGAATTCAACTCGGGGCAGCCTCACGCACCCCTAGAGCAAGGCGATCTTGACCACCACTGGTTCACCTACTGTGTTCGCTCAGGCAACCCATGCAGCCAACTTAAACAAAAAGGATAAAAAATATATGGACTCAAAGAGAGAAGACCCACATCTCAGTTGCAATTCAAAGTGCCCATAATATTTTGTTCCATAATTTGAAGAACTTTTAAGCTTCTTATATTTTTATCAATGTCACGACTGTCCTTAGAAGGCGCAGGATGCGAGAGAAATTAGATAAGAGAAATTAAGTCATAACTAATTTTTATTTGTTAATAAAAATAATTGAAAAGACCTTTAAAAGAAAAATAATCTATGAACCAAGTTGAGTTTAGATTCTAATTATGCATAGGGAAGGATAGAAGCTTAATCCTAATGCTTCCCTGATACATCATGCTAAAATGGTTATCTTAAATTAATTATTCAAATCATTTGTAACTTTAAAATATTTAAATTACCCCTTAAAGTAAAAAATGAAAATAAAATAATATAAAAAATTAAATAAAAATATTTATAATGATGGATTACTCGAAGTGCCTACATATCCTCAAAGCGAGAAATCAAAGTCTGAAGTTCATCTAGAAAATAGTTATGGGTTAATGGATTAAAATTAATGAGTAGTTTTAATTTGAAAATTATGATTTTAATTAATTGATTTTGAAAATAAGTATTTGAGAGGTTAAGGTCTGCACTAGCTAGGTTTGATACATCATTCTTAAGTCAACAAGTTGTCATAACTCAATTAACTTAGAATTATTATAATTGATTGGTTAATTTATCGATTGATTTTAATTTGAAAATTAATTTAAAATGATTAGTTTTAGGCATTTTGAGAAGTGGAGGTTTATGCTCGGTTTGACACAGTACTCCTTGATCAACAAGTTGTTACAACTCATTTGACCTAGAATTATTTTATTAATCAAAAAATTAATTTTTGATCATTTGGTTGGAATAAAAATTAATGTGTATTAAGGATTTTAATTAATGATTGATTGAATTGAAAATTCTTAATTAATTAGTTTAAATTTTAATTTTAATATTTTAAAATAATTTTCCAAGCAATTAATTTTGAAAATAAATATTTATGTAGTAAAGGTTGTCACAACGCACCCGAAGGGCACTATGATAAAAGACAACTAAATTTACACAAGAATCTAGGAGTCGTCACTAATTTTTATTTAAATAAAAAAATAATTAAAAAAATTCTTTTTAAAACAAACTGGTCTTCAAACAATAAGAATAGGTTCGGAAGTGTAATTATACATAGGAAAGAGTAAGAACTAAATCTTACTGCACCCTTGATACATTCGTACAAAGATGATTATGCCAAAGATAATTATGCAAATTAAATAACCTCTAAATATATTTATTTTACTCCTTAAAATAAAAAAAAAGTAAATAACAAAGAATGAAAAAAATAAATAAACAATTAAATGAAAATATTTATAGTTTTTGCTTGCCTTATATATCTACGTATCCCTAAGTGCAATGAAAAACCAAAGTTACGTAGTTCTTGTAAAAAATATTTGTGTATTATAGGATTTTAAAGAAAATTAAGGGTTGATGAAAAAATTGCTTTGTGATAAAAATAAAAATATTTGATTGATTGATAAAAATGTCAAATTGATTTTGAAAGAAAGTGTTTGATTGTATTGATTGATTTCATTATTAACAAATTCTTATAGAATTGGATTATAGATTACCTACAGAGTCATCTTGAAAATAAGTCAGGGAGACTTACTCCTCAAAATTCACTAAGCCCACTTATCTAATTAGCAGAATCCTACAGAATTAGGTCATAGATCACTCACAGAGCCATCCCAAAAAATAAGTCAGAAAGGCTGACTCCTCAAGAACTCTAAATGCATTTATTTAATGATTAGTAAAAACCTTATAACATTAGATCATAAATTTCTCACAGAATCATCCTTAAAAATAAGTCAGAAAAACTCACTTTTCAAAACATCTAAACGAGCCTTTCTTAAGAGAAGAAAGAAAATAAAATATAAAAATAAATAATAAAATAAAAACACCATTTTTTTAATCAAATTTGTCACTTTAAATTTAAAAATGGTCATCCAAAAGTAAGCTATTTCAAGGCAACAGAGATGTTTTTTTTTTTTAATCTAAACAAAGAAACTCATCATTCCATATTTTGTTTATATTCATCCATTTCATCTAATAATCACACCCACATAAATTAACAATATACGAAAGGTATCAACATAAGAGAATATGCCTATAACTAATATTTACAATCTAATAACGTACAAAGATTTGACTAAAAGTCATAGGAATCAAATGATACAATTGAACTAGCATAAAGAAAATACAAATAACAAATAACACATCCTAACACAATCAACTAAACGAACGTCATATCTCCGAAAAACACAGAATAGATCCAGTAGTTTGGACTGGACGAAATGCTAAGCCCCTGTCCATTAATTTGCAAAAATGAAACTAAGACCTTGTGCCATGATGCAGAGGTGTGTGGGCTGTGCGGTGCGTGAAGTATTCTGTGCAGGTGACGGTGTGTGCTGAGAACTGTGAGTGATAGGAAGTGCAGGGGACAGAGGTGGGTGCTCTGTTTTGGTGCTATGTGAGGCTATGTGTGGCGGGTGAGTGAAACCGTGAGATGTGGTGCTGCGAGGTGAGTGCCTGTGCTGATAGCGAAGGTGAGTAGTGAATGAGAACATGATGTCCAATGCATTTTCCACAGCAAACGCCCAATGAAAAGAAGTAGATTCATGGAAATCAACTTATAAATTCACTAAACCAAAATGTAAGACCCCATTCAGGCAAAAGAAGATATCAATAGCCCACACGAAATCAATCCACTCTTCTTACTATACAATGTACTTTCTTATCTCTTCTTTATGGCATTTTGCCAAACATTATGCGTGTGAAGGGACAAAAACTAGCAAAAAAAACTCAAGTTTCATTCAGCCGCTGCTTCCATCACAAAATACTTAAGGCATTCATCTAATGTATTTTTACACAGTTAAATATTCTTACTGATGAAGGTATTAAAAACCAGACCAAAAGACTCTCAAGACTCATCCAAACACTATAACCATCTAGTAAAATGGTTTTGTGACAAATTTAAACCAACAAATCATCAAGGTGACAATGAAGCAGATTTGTGTCTAAAGTACCTATAGAGCTTTCCAGAAAAATCCAATACTCACGGCATCCAACACTGGTACAGAGGTGGATGAAAATGGTTGCAACAAGCTTAAGCTTCCTCTAGAATTTGGAAGAGCCGAAATTCTACCAGATGCACAAGGAAAAAACCCCAAAAGAAAAACCCTGCAGACCCTATTCCTACACTCTCTCCCCAGAAAAAACCTAGAAGAAAACCCCAAAAACTCTCTGCCTTTCACAAGGAAAACTCACTCCCCATTTTGCTCCTAGAAAACGCAAAAACTACTTAAGAAAAACACCCCCCAACATCTCTTCACGATTCCCCTTTTTTATAAGGCAAGCCAGCCTCTCCAATGCTTCTGTGCTGTAGCAAATCAGGATTCCTTGGCCGTTGGGATGCCATGTTGGAAATATAAACTTGATGTAACTAAATTAAGGTCCATTCGTGCATTTTGATATTCATTTATCAAGTTAATTGCTATCCATGCATCTTTACATTCATGTGCTTGTAAGTTCAAAGTATTTACCTATGTATGTATTTAGTTCATAGGTGCATTGAATATTTTGGGATTAAGTTCATTGTAAGGGTTGTCAAAAGGTGTCATGTTTACATATAAATAGTCTTGTTTTTTTCAAATCATGTAAGCTAAGATTATCAATGCAAAGTGAGTTTCATTAGAGAGTTTAAGTATTTTCTGTCTCTACCATATCCTTCAAAGTGGTATTAAGAGCCTTAGTATAATCTTCTGAAGATGTCTAACTCCTCTCTTTTGATTCCCAAACTCACAAAAGACAATTATGATAATTGGTGTGTAAGAATGAAGGCAATTCTTAGCTCCCAAGAGACATGGGAGATGGTGGAGAAAGGATATGATGAACCGAATAATGAAGAAGCTTTAACTCAAGCCCAAAGGAACATTTTACAAAAGAATCGTAAATTGGATCAACATGCTCTTAGTATTATTCATGCGGCCTTGAATGATGCAATGTTTGAGAAGGTTGTTGTGCAATAAAAGCAAAACAAGCATGGGAGATTCTCCAAAATGTGTTCTAAGGAGTTGATAAGGTGAAGAAGGTGCGCCTACAAACCTTAAGAGGTGAATTTAAATCTCTATACCCGAATGAGTTTGAATCCATTCATGACTATTTTACAAGAGTATTGGCAATTGTCAATCAAATGAGGCGATATGGTGAGAATCTTGAAGATGTTCGTGTGGTGGAGAAAATCATTCATTCTCTTGACTCTAAATATGATTTTGTTGCCATGGCCATTGAACAATCACAAAACTTGGAGACCATGGCCATTGATAAACTTCAAGGATCTTTGCAAGCTTATGAAGAAAGATTGAAGAGGAAGGAGCCACTAGTCCAAGAACTCCAAGCAAAGATCTCTTTGAAAGATAAAGAGAAAGAGCAAGCTAGCTCACAAGGAAGAGGAAGAGTAAGAGGTCGAAGTCAAGGTCATGGAAGAGGTAGAGGTCATGGTGCTCATGGTCATGGAAGAGGAAGAGGCGATCATAATCCTAACAATGAAAAGCCAAGCCAACAACCACAAAGAGTAAGAGGACGTGGAGGCTATGGTTTTATGGGTGGAGGAGGAAGAAGGTATGATAAATCTAACATTCAATGCCATAATTATCACAAATATGGCCACTATGCTAATGAATGTTGGAGTTTTACTACCAATTAAGAAGAAGCCCATTTTGTTGAAGTGAAAGAAGAGGAAGAGTTGCCTAAAGCTAAGGGCAGACAACTCAGTGCTTTTTCCTCATTTTGTATTTGGGCCACTAACCCCTATTGAGTCAACATGGTAGAGTTGGACTTCAGACAGAACATCTAGGATCTCATACCACAGTCACTAGGTGAATTCTAATTGGTCTAGCTTAGCCCCTCCTTCAAACAAATCACCCGAATTGGAGCTCAACTCTCACTAGAGGTAAAATAATATGTCAAAGATTTTTTGCAAGGAAACACTGATCTCTTTGCCTAGACAGTTGCAGACATGCCAAGTATAGACCCTAATTTCCACTGCCACCGATTAGCAATCGCACTTGGGGCAAAACTTGTGTCTCAGAAGAAAAGGAAGATGGGTTAAGAAAGGAAAGAGGCAGTGCAAAAAAGAAGTAAATGAGATGCTAAAACCTGGATTTATCCAGGAGATCAAGTACACCACCTAGTTGTCCAATGTAGTCATGGTGAAGAAGCCTAATAGCAAATGGGGGATGCACATCAACTTCACTGACTTCAACAACGTCTGCCGTAAAGATGCACAATCGTTCTCTAGTATTGATCACCTCGTTGATGGGCATTTGGGTATGGGTGTCTAAGCTTCATGGACGCCTATTTCAAATAGAATCAAATTCAGATGAACTCGATGGATAAGGACAAAACAACTTTTATAATTGAGCAGGCCAACTACTGCTATAGGGTTATGCCTTTTAGACCCAAGAATGCAGGAGCTACTTACCAGAGGTTGATGAACAAGGTTCTTTTGGACCAAATTGGCAGGAACATCGAAATCTTTTTAGACGATATAGTAGTCAAGTCCAAAACCCCAGAAGACCACTATTCTGACTTCGTTGAAGTCTTCGCCCAACTGCACAAACATAATATGAGGCTCAACTCAGACAAGTGCACCTTCAGAGTTCCAACTGAAAAAATCCTCATTTGTCTCCTAACAGAAAAGGGAATTGAAGTAAAAGATCTAGGCTATAGTAGAAATGAAGACACTGGCCTCGATAAAAGATGTACAGTAGCTGGCCAGTCAAGTTGCAATACTATCCAGGTTCCTTTCTAAGTCGGCTCCCAAGTCGGTTCCTTTCTTTAAATACCTCAGGAAAGCAGATAGGTTCGAATAGTCCTCTGAATGCAAAAGGGCGCTCCAACACTTAAAAGCCTTCCTTATGGCGCCTCCTATCCTGACCAGGTTAGAGGTCAGTGACACACTGTATCTGTATCTGTCAATGAGCCTAGAAGTCATCAACTCGGTCCTCATCAAAAAGGAAGATAGAGAACAGAAACACGTATATTTTGTCCTTAAAATGTTACAAGCAGCAGAGCTTGGCTACTAGCGCTGGAGAAAGTGGTCTTCGCACTCCTAACCTCTGCATGAAGGCTTCGACCGTATTTTCAAAGCCACTAAATAGTCGTCAAGACCGACCAACCGATAAAGCAAGTATTGAGGAAGCCAGAGCTAGTAGGATAGATGATCAAATGGTCCATTAAACTCAATGAGTTCGGTCTACAGTATGAATTGCGGGGCCCCATCAAGTCACAAGTCCTTGCTGGCTTCGTGTTCGAGTTGGCCAAAGAAGCCCCCAAATAAGAGCTTGAAAGCACTTGGAAGCTTTATGTCGATGGTGCATCCAACCTCGAGGGAAATGGGGCCGGGGTGATCTTAGAAGGCCCAGGCAACCTAGTCATTAAATAGTCCCTACAGTTCAACTTCAAAGGGTTGAACAATCAAGTTGAATATGAAGTAATTAATGCTAGCCTTGAACTGGCTAAGGAGTTGGAACCCACAGAGATGAAAGTACTTAGCGATTTTACAAATCAAATTTTAGGGGATTACCAAGCCAAAGACTCGATGCTGGCCCAGTACTTACACAAGGTCAGAAACCTCACTGTAGCATTCAACAAATTTGAATGCATGCACATTCCTTGCAACTAAAATTCCAGGGCTAACTTACTCTCAAAGTTGGCAAGCACCAAAAGCCACGACAACAATAGGTCCGTGATACAAGAGACCCTCTAGAAGCCGAGCATTGAAGAACATGCCATGATGATGGTGGCAAGCTAGAACTTATGGATACAACCACTTTCCAACTTCCTCAAGCACAACACTCTCCCCTTAGCCAAGACAAAAGCAAAGAAAGTATAGAAATCTGTAGTCTTCCCTCAACACCTGTATTGAAGTGCGTAACCCGTGAACAATATGAATATGTCATGGCTGAGGTGCATGAAGGAGTTTACAATAGCCGCCTTAGGAACAGGTTGCTAGCGGCGAAAATACCTAAGGCTGGCTATTACTGGCTGACCATGAAGATGGATTATAGTGAATATGTCAAAAGATGCAACAAGTGTCAAAGATTCGCTAACCTCCACCTAGCTCTTCCTGAAGAGCTTTACATCTCGAAGACACCATGGTTGTTCTCCAAACAGGGAGTGGATCTACTGGGACCCTTTCCCCTAGCCACTGGACGGAGAAAGTTCCTAGTCGTGGCCATCAACTATTTCACCAAATGGATCGAAGTTGAGCCCCTAGCTGCCATCATCCAAAAATTCTTTTGAAAAAATATTGTCTGCAGGTTTAGGCTTCCATATTAGTTAGTCATTGACAACATAACCTAGTTAACGGATAAATAGTTTAGAGCTTTCTGCAGTGAGTTGCAAGTCAAACAAAGCTTCACCTTGGTCGAGCATCCCCAATCTAATAGGCAAGTTGAAGTGGCAAACAAGGTCGTCCTCAATAGTCTCAAGAAAAGACTTGATCAAGCTACAGGAGCTTGGGTAGACAAGCTCCTCAGTGTCTTGTGGGCCTATCACATGACACCCCAATCCTCTATCCAAGCTACACCGTTCAAATTGACATTTAGGGTAAAAGCAATGATTCCTGTTGAAGTCAAGGAAACAAGCTAGAGGAGAACTCAATTCCAAGAAGACCGTAATGCCAATGACTGAGAGTCTAAACTAGACCTCATAGAGTACAAAAGAGAAATGGCCCATATATGGGAATTCACAATCAAGCAAAGAGCAGCGCGCCACTTTAACTCCAAAGTCATTCCACACCACTTCTAAGCTGAGGACTTAGTACTCAGAAGAGCCGCAAAAATAGTCTCAAGACAAAAAGCCGGTGACAAATTAAGAAGGTCCTTGCGATTATCGTTGAGATCGAAAGAGGAGCCTACAAGCTCGAACAGCTCAATGGGTAGCCCATCACTCGAACTTGGAATGCCACAAATCTTTGCAAGTACTACAGATAAACTAACTGAGCTCAAATTGGTCCCTGAAAGTGTTTTATGATCCTTAGTTTTCATTTTCAATCATCAGCAATGTGACATGTGTTATGCATTCTTTTTCCCTTGCTTAAGGTTTTTCCTTCAAGGTTTTTCTTAAGTGAGGGTTTTAATGAGACATAGCTCAACAATAAAAATATATGTTTGTTACAAACTATCTTCGCTTATGACAAGTTAAAATTCTCCTAAGGTTGAAATAACTCTCTCGCGTCTTAAAATTTCTAAGCTCAAATTACCGAGATCGAGCAACTTCCTCTGCGTCTTAAAATTCCTCAGTTCAAATTACTTAGGTTGAGCAACTTTCCTCTTATCTTAAAAAATTTCTAAGTTCAAATTATTGAGGTCGAACAACTTCCTTCGCGTCTTAAAATTCCTAAATTTTAAATTACTAAGATCGAGTAACCCATAGCGTCCTAAAGTTCCTAAGTTCAAAATTAACGAGGACAAGTAACTTCCCACGTGTCCTAAAATTCCTAAAGTTTAAATTACTGAGGTCGAGTAACCCATTGCATCCAAAAGTAGAGTTCAAAATTACTGAGGACGTGTAATTTCACTCGTGTCCTAAAATTCCTAAGTTAGGTAAGAACGAGCTTCTTACGCAAATCTTAAACAACAATACGACATACACAATTTGAAGTAAACAATATGACAAGTACCATACATCACAAAATACACGATTTGAAGCAACTTCGAATCATAATACGACATCAAATTATAAACAACAATGTTAAAACCTAGAACAATAGTTGGGATTCCTCCAAAGTACACAAAAAACAACAAACTCGAAGGCATGGTCGATCGTGGCTAAGCTATTACAAGGCAAAAGTGAAAGTGTTTAGCAACTTTATAAGCTAGTTAGCGTTACCCTCTGGATTAGCATCCTCAGCGTCCTCATCGAGGGGATCCACTAATTGGCCATCTAGTACCATCTTGAATGGATCCATCTTGGCCAATCGGCTATGGTCGACATCGGGATAGAAAAGCATGAACTGAGTTTTAGCGTTCTCAAATGATGCATCCACTTACTCCCTGGCCTAAGCCTTCAGCTCACTTATCTGAGTCTCCTATGTCTGGTTTGATGATTCTAGCATATCCTTCTTGGCAGCTAAGGACTCTTTCAAAGCCCTAACCTTGTTTTTAGATGACCAACCTTAGTCTTGGATGCCTACAATTTCTCCACTAGACCAAAGCATTCAAGGAGGGACACCTCCAATGACTTAATCTTTTCTTGCAAGGGAGCGAGCTCATTCTCTTGATGAGCTTTCAAGTTCTCTAGCTTGGCCTTGATGCCCCGAAACCATGCGACACTCAAAGTACTATGAATAGAAAACAAGGTTATATTCACCAGCCTCAAAAGAGATGTGTAAAAATAAGATAGAGGTGAAACCTTTAATGACAACAACCTTAAGGCATGAAACTCTAACTAATGGAACAAGATCTAGTTACCATACTAGGTGAACTTTTCTATGTTGGCATGACACAACACGTGTCTATCCACAAACTTCATGCTTTGAAAGTGTGCATCCCACAACGAAACCACAAGAGCCTCCGAGGGAGGATTAAAGTTAAGCAACATTTGCCTCCAAGGAGAAGGCTCGCACGTGAGGTCATAGATAGGGCATTCTTGAGACACACCTTAACCTTTCTCACCTCCAGCTCTGACCTCGATATTCTTGGTTGGGACACGATCTGCTCACTTTCTCTTCCAAGGCTCGAGCTAAGAGTTTGAAGGTTTACTCTGACTAGTCCCTCCCTCAGAGCACGTAGCTGACCTTGTCACCTCTACAGCAGCCGCCATCTTCTTGGCTTACAAATGTCTCTACAAAATATCAAAATAATTAACATCAGACTACCTACAATTCTAATCAAAAAGTCAGGCTCAGACATACTCAGATAGCTTTCTAACTCAGCATGGCTTTGATGTAGTAATTAGTCACATTTAATAGGAGGATAGCTTTGCAGCATGTCAATCTCAATGCGTCGCTCCTCTAAAACCCCTTTGTAAGGTATCAACCTAAATCCACTCAGAGTCCTAGTCCAATACAGAGGGAATAGTTTATCTTTATGGCTGTCTTCCCATAATGGAGGTTGATCGGTAAGTGAGCAAACTCGAAAGAAGTTATCTTTTAAATCCTTGTAAGGTTGCTCAAAGGTAATCAGTATCTTTGACCTGGCTTGCCATGTAGAGAAACCCAAATAATGCTCCTCGGTTTGATACCCTTAGGGTTGAAGATGAAGATGAAGAGTAGAGTGGTCGACTGGATACCTTGATGTCGACATAAAATCTCAAAACACCGAACAAAAGCCCAACTGTTAGTTTAATGTTGGGTAGGAGCCACTTCTAGTAGTTTCAACACTATGGCCTCGAACTCGGTGAAGGGAAGTCAAACCCCAAGCTAAGTAAAAAACATCTTGTACATGTAGAAGAAGTTTGGACCATTGCCAGACTTGGCCATACTGACCCGTTCGTCCTTGGCGCAGGGCAGGTAGATGACACTATCGATGTTGGACCCTTCTTGGGTTATTTGGATGTTGTTCTAAAGCATAAAAATGTTCACGCTGTCAGTATAAATAAACTCCTTATCCAATACCCCCTCATCGACCCATGAATAATCCTCAACCTTAGGTTCAGTACCTCTAACAATACTCCCACCTGGAACCTTAAAGCTCAAACTTCCAACATGACCAACCGGAACTGAAGCTGAGTCGGTAGCTGAACTTCCTTACTAACATTTCTTCCTGGAGTCACAGAAGTCGAGAGTAAGATAAGGAAAGCCGGTACGCCTCCGAGACCCAAATCAGAGCTCTCTCCTGTGGAGTTATGCTCTTCCATTTCTATCTTCCTCGGCCTGTTGGGATTCAAAGGCAATCAAGATGCTATAGCATGGTAAAATTACAATTAAGACCTAACCTTTGCTGAGGATATTTCAAGTTGACTCCTTGGAGCGCTAACCTTTTTCACAAATTCCATTGAGGCAATCCTCTCGCTGTTGCTACTAACCCTTTTGCCACTGACACTGCCAGCCTCATCTCTATTACTGTCACTATCTCCAAACTCACTACTCATATCAATCCCAAGAGAAAACCCCTAAAAACAAACTAAAAATGAGAAAGGAAAGGAAAGGAACAAGAAACACTTAAATACCTGGAGAATTAGGCAAGGGTACGAAATAAGGAGAAGGAAGACTTCATAGCTAAGCTTGAGGAATGAAGAATTACAACATTCTCATCAAAATCACAGGGGACAAAAGGGGACACAAGGAAGAAATGAGGATTGCAGAGGAAAGAAAGGCAAGCCTGAAGGGGAAAAGTTGAACCCCAAAACCCTTATATAAGGCACAGTTTCAAGTCCACAATCATACAGCCAGAGGGGAAGGGCAAATCCAACGGACAACATCCAATGAAAGGCAATCATGATGCGTTTTTATTTCTGAACGGTTACCAAGACAGAAAACTGACAAATGAAAAAATAGAAAAATTAAAGAAAAATAAATTGAAAAGGGAAAAATAATGTCTTTTTAAATTTTCAGAAAAAGAAATTTGATGGATAAATGAGAAATTGTTATGTTTATTAATGAACGATTTCTCGTAGTTGATTGATAGAAAGTTTTCATTGTAAGTTTATAAAATTTTGTGGATTTCTCGTCCAGATTTAAAGGTTTTTAATGGTAAGCATTTTAAAATGAGATAAAGTTTGTGGAGTTTCTATATTTTTTTTGGTCCATTAGCATTTTGATCATTGAAAATGTATGTCATTTGCAATTCAATCCCTAATTTAAATTATTATATTTTTTATTTTTAAATTATTCAAACTCATTTAACGTTACTTTCTGCTATATCTGGGAGAGAAATGTGACATGATTTAGAATAATTTAAAGAAAAGTAAACCCACCAAAAAGGTTCTCCAAAGATTTTCTCAACATCAATTTGATCTTCCAAGAATTGCCAACATTAATTTGGTCCTAAAATGTTTGATTTCACTATCAATTTCTTCCTGCCATAATAGGCAGTGAGGAGTCCTGTTACGATGCCACAAAAAAGGATAACCTTTAAAGGAAAGAAAAGAAAAAAGAAAAAGAAGAGAAAGAGAAGGCATTGGGATAAGTATTACAAAAAAGAAAAAAGAAAGAGAGAGGTTTGTTATTTAAGTCTCACCTTTGATAAAGAAATCTAATGTTGTTCTACTTTTAAGTTTCATATCGAAAAAATAGTAAACTCCTTCCTCCTATGATTAGTTATAAAAGAACCTAAGGTAGACAAGTTTAATTACTTTTCACCTCTAAGCTTTTTTATGAAAGAGTAACAGGTTTTAATAAATTTTAGGAGTAGTATCTAATATTAATTCAGAGTTTAGACTATTTTGGCTTAAGTTAAGCAAGTGGATATTTTACATAGTATCATTTTTTAAAAATTTTTTATTTTATATTTTCCATTTAGGCTATTTTGGGTAGCAAATTTAGGTTTTGATATATAGAATTATTTAGGATTTAAGAATTAAATTAAGTAATATAATTACCTATGATTGATATAAGAATTTTTGATATTTTTATGATTATAAAATGATATAGGGAATCTCCAATTCACCAAGATAAATTATTGGAGAAAGACTCAATTGGATATTGCTAAAACTATGAGTGGTTTCTATCTGTTATATGCCTATTTGAAATTTCTTTTAAAAATTTGAAATAGTCTTTTATTATTAAATTTTGAATATAGTAGAGTCTTAAGGACTTCTTGTGATAAGTAAACTTTTAGAAAACTAATATATGATTTGTGAATATAGTTATGATAAACCGTTGATTAACCTAAAAATTTTTGCTATAAGGAAAAATATTAATTTTTAAATTGTCATTTGTTTAGACTAATATCAAAATGGTTTCGAACCATTGAATTGAAAATTTTGTGATTATGAAAAATATTGACATTTTAAATTTTTCATATGTGTGGACTTTATATTGACAATGGTTTTAGACTATTGATGAAAATTGATATAGACATCTGTTATATTAATATAATAGAAAAATTGAAAGTATGATAAAGCTTGAGTTTTCTAATGTTAGAAATTGTTTTCTTGAATTAAGTTTATTTTTATAAGTTTGATATTTTTTCTATTCATAAAAAAAATTATTTTTATATGTATCATAATTATTTTTGAAAATAATTTCTTTAGAAGAAATTCTTGACACACATTGTATCTAACAGCAATGAATATAAGCTTATTGCGGCTTATATAATCGTATTGAATCCTAAATAGTTGGGGGACACTAGCCTAGTGGGTCACATGGGTTACATATCTTTTTCGAGCATGACACTCATCAATTCAAACAATAAGCTTATCATAATCAATTCAAGCCTGTGTGTCTGTCAGTATAGTTAGTTTACCTGCAAGCTATATACTCAGTCTATTCAGTTCAAGCCTTAGACTTGTCATTTTGGTTAACTTTCCCCGCAAGCTGTGTGTACGATTTGTTCTGGTTTTTCTTAGTGAATCCTCCCATACTGTTTATGTTTTAATTGCTTACTTTAGATTTTGATATATTGAAAATATTGGTCTATTGAACTACTATTTTATAAAATCTTTTTGAAAGAAATTATTATGGCCACAGTTTTGAATTGTTTTATTTCAGAAAGTGTTATTTTTGAGATATTTGTTGTTTATTAAATCTTAATTAAATTTCTTTATATGTACAGCTTTTAGCAATTTTTATTTTATATTTTTATAAAAAAACTCGGGTTTTTGCTTGTCCTGTTTCAAGTATAGTAGGTATTAGCTACTCATTGAGTTGTAAACTCACCCAAATCGTGATTATATTTTATTTTTCAAATAAGGACAAAGAGATTGCTTCTGATTTTGCTCCTTTAGTTTGTTCAAGTTTGATTTGAAAGCCTTGGTAAGCTTACACTCTTAGATGTGGATCTATTATTTCTACAAACAGAATCCATATCAATATTGTATATACTAATTGAAGATTAAATTTATAATAATTTATTTTGAGTGAATTGCCAGAGATTGAAATTTACTTGTTTAAGATTTTATTAGTCTGAATTTATAAAGTACAAGTTTTTTTTAAGAATAAAGTATTTATGAGGTCCTGTGGTAGTATTTTGAATTGTTTGTAGTTACAGTTTTGATGCTTGTGTAGCTTGGGTGAGCTTATAATAAACCCTTGTCATACGCTGGTTATGGACCCCTAGTTCGGGTTGTGACAAAGTTGGCGTCAGAGCTTTAGGTTGTCCTCGTAGATAATAAAGCAAGTGTCCTTTAGTAAAGTCATGATTGTGATTATGAAGTCAGTCATTTTCACGATCGGGGCAGTATGAAAAGCCTAGTAAAATGTTCTTTCCTTAATTAATTATTAATTTATCTTATTCACTCCATTTTGATGGCATGGTCAATATTGTTTATTTTGATCTTTCACTCTTGATGATTCTCCTAGTGGCACTATGTCAAAAGTGAAGTTATGGCCTAAGTTAATAGGAAAGGAGATTGATAGTTAAGGTGGTTAAATCTTATTTATTGATCAATAAATGGGGTTTCATTTTAAGGGATAGATTGGAAGAATACATACACCCCTATTTGGGGAATTTATTGGTTGTTGTTAGGACATATGAACACAGGATATTGTTCAAGATATGACTTTAACTGTTGTTTGTGTTAGTTAATCTAATTGAAATAAGGGTTTTGATACTAGAAATTTTGGATCGATATAATATAAGTGTATGGACAAAGATACATATTGTTACAGAACTTATTGACGTGTAAATTTGGAATACATTATGAGTATGAAAGTGCAAAGTTGGCATAAGATTGATGAAGACTTGGCTTAGGAAAAATATTACTTTAAGAAGTAAGTAGGTACTAATGTATTAGTACTAAAAATCGAGTAAAATCAGTAATAGATAAATAGAGGAGGTTTCTAAAAATTGAATGGACTTTTAACTATGATTTTATGGAAGATTTATTCTTAATCAGTACTATTACATGTAGGCTTTATGAAAGCTGGTTTTGTTGACGATCAAGCAAAAGTATATTGACTATGAAAGGAAAAATATATGGACATTTACTAATGGCTCTTATGTTAATAATATCGTCTGCTAATGATTTAAAAAATTTGTGTTCATTTAAGAGATGTTTGATGAACTTTGATAAAATGATAGTTGGGATGTGAGTAACTTTTAGTTATGAAGTATGTTAATGTATGGTTCTATATTGAAGGTTAAGATAGGCCTAACAATGGACTGTAATGAGTTTAGGTATGTTAGTTACCAGTGAAAGTTTATTGGTTATGCTTGGAGATTGTTTCAGCACAAGATAATGTTGGAAATTAACTACTGTTGGCATGTCAAACTTTTAAGATTAAATTCTGAAATTGTATTACGCTATAGGTTGAGGTGTTAACAATGTCTCTATAAGCTGTTGTAGTCAAATCTGAATATAGCCTTGCAAACGAGATTAGTGAAATGATTGGACAAAATTAAGGAAATATGAAAAAGGAATTAAATGCTACTCAAGTATATGGCTGTTTGGAAGTCTAAAAAGTTGAGTTTAAAGCTGAAACTCATATGGAATGTATATGAGATATGAGAGAACAAGTTATAATTTTCTAGGACAAACAAGAAAAATGTGATAAATTAGTTAAGTAGGACAATATGTCTATCAATAAAGTTAACATATATATGAATGTTGTTGGAATATGAGGCGAGTTCATTGTTAAATAAATTATCTGTAAGCAAAGTATATATGGTAGATAGTCGATAACAATTTAGATATTTCATGTTTAAGTATTCATTACGGCTTCTGTTTAAGTGTTTGAAGTTAAAGGTATATAAATGAAGAGAAATGTAAGGCTCTCGGATGGGAGAGTGAAGCAATGATTATATTGTTTGATACATACGATTATTTTAGAATAGTTTCCAGAAAAAGGGACACAATGAAGTAAGACTTCTAATGAAATTTAGTTATATGGTGATTAAGGCCATAAATGTTACCTGCGGATGGTTTCGAAATGTAAAGTCTAGAAACTTGATTGATCGAATTAAAAGATTTAAAAGATAGTAATTGATATTGTTTATTATTAGAATAATTTTGGGATTTTTGTCCATAAGGAATCAATGAATATAAATTCCTAACGTGAAATTCAGATACATTGTAATTAATACATTATGTATTAAGTCTAAAAATCTTAAAGATTTTAGTAAAAATAGAAATAAGATGTTTGAGTGGATTATATTGAATAGTTGATCCCTGATATAAAGGTGGTTTACTTGTTAGAGCAAAGGAGAAGAAATTTAATTTGAAGAACTAGTGGGCTTTTTTTTTTTGTTTGTGTCCTTCAAGCTTTCTTGTCCAGTGATGAAGGATTTTCAAACTTGATTGTTTCGATATGCACATTTGGTTTTTCATAAACCAATAACTAAAGTGTTAGAGGGATTTTCAGAAGAGAATAATGCCAAAACCAAAAAGGAAGAATGACTCCATTCATTCTATAACCTTGAAGGAGAAGGTCTTAGGAATGAAAAAAGTTGACTTTAGTTTTACTCAGTTAAAGGGTAAAGATCATTCAAGCTAAAGTTGTGAGTAGGATAAAGTGTATATTACCAATTCATATTATTCTTTTTTGTGGTATGAAACCAATTACGTTTTAAGTTTTGAAAGTAAATCTATTTATGAGTTTTAGGTTAAGTCTATATACTATCAAAATATGAAACCATAGGATGATAGTGTTGTTGTGGGATAGGTGACTTTGAATTTGCAACCACATGATTATGATATGAAGGAAATTAAATTTCCTATATAAATTGAATTTATTGACATAAAACCTTTTAGTTATTTAAGTAAGGATAGTGAAGTGAAAGCATTAGGAATTGACATTTGAATGGATTTTTGCTTCAGGGTGATCCTAGTTTAGTCAATGTTGCATTGATGTTTTAATGGATTATAAATGATAAGATTGAGAAGAGATCCTAAAGGCAAGTGACTGCCAATTTGGGAATAGATTCTTTATTGTTCAATATGAGACATTTTGTCTTGCCATGATGTTTTCAATGTTTATGAGATTATTAAAATGTTCGTGTATGACTAAACAGTTAAATGGAAAAGAAATTTATGGGTAAGAAACTATGAATGAGGATGTTATAAAGTTTATGCCTGGATGTTAGTGTGCCAACAAGTGAAGGTTGAGCACTAAAAGCTAGTAGGTTTGTTGCAATAAATAGAAAAAACTAGAATGGAGGTAGGAAAGAATTTTTGTAGATGGTAACATAGTTATCACTAACCTAGTGACTCATCTTGGGAAATTGTAGAATGGTTAATAAAGTTAACACATGTCTTGCTTGTGAAAAACCATTTTTACAGTGACTTAGTGTGTGAAACTCTATTTGGATAAGATATATAGAATCTTTTGCATGGTGTACTACTGTTTTTCAACTCTAGTTAGAGATCATTTCATATAGCCTTGGATACCTATTTGGATTTTAGTACACTTTTCATCGTTGGATTGATGCTTAGCTAGTGAAAACCATTCAGATAATGTAGGATATGCTTCATGCTTGTGTTATAGACCTTAGAAGGAGCTAGGAATGACGTTTACCTTTGATAGAGTTCGGAATAACAATTTTAGTTTAATATTAAGATATGTACCCTTCGAGCCTGCCTTGTACAGAGACGATATATATCAATGATTAGTTAGTTTGAGACTAACAAGTCTAAACTTGTGAGGCCATATTTGATTTAAGAAGTTAATGAAAAATATTGATTTGATATTGTCTAGTAACTACTTAGAATAGACAAAAATCGATTAGATCATAGATGCCATCCCTTGGAGTTCCAGGTGGAAGACTATGTGTTCTTATATGTTCTTCCTATCAAATTTATCTTGAGGTTTGGAAAGAAGGATAAATTAAGTTCAAGGTTCAATGGATCCTTTGAAATTCTTAAGAGAGTCAAGCATGTGGCGTACCGATTAGTTCTTCTATTTGATTTTTAGAGGATTCACCCAATTTTATATATTTCTATATTTTGAGAATACATTCTTGACCCTTCGCATGTTATACAATATCAAACAGTTCAACTTGATGAATGTTTTAGCTACGTAGAGCAACCAGTGGCCATAGTAGATAGACAGGAGTGAAACTTTTACATTCTAAGGATAAGGTTTTAGTGAAAGTTGTTTTGCTTAAGCTATCAGGTGAAGAAGTGACTTGGGAAACTGAAGTGACTATGCATGAGAAGTACCCACATCTATTCGATGAACAATATTAGTAAGAATTTTAAATTTGATGATGAATTTATTTTAATGAGAGGATGATGTTACAATACCAAAAAAAAGAGAGTAAACATTAAAGGAAAAAAAAAAGAAAAAGAAGGATCGGGATAAGTATTACAAAAAAAAAAAAAGAAATAGAGAGGTTTGTTATTTAAGTCTCACATTTGAAAAAGAAGTCTAACGTTGTTTTACTTTTAAGTCACACATCACAAAAATAGTAAACCCCTTTCTCTTAAGGATAGTTATATAAAGACAGTAAGGTAAACAAGTCTAATTGTCTTTTCCCTCTAGATTCTTTATAAACAGGTAAGAGGTTTTAGTAAATTTTAGAAGCAGAATCTAATGTCTATTCATATTTTAGACTATTCTGGCTTAAGATAAGTGAATGAATATTTTATATTGTAACATTTTTTAATTTTATATTTTTCATTGAACTATTTTGGACAGCAAATTTAGGCTCTGATATCTAGAATTATTTAGGATTTAGAAATTAAAATATATAGTATAATTGCGTATGATTGGTATGAGAATTTTTGGTATTTTTATGATTATAAAACGATACAGGAAACCTCTAATTCTACCAGACAAATTGTTAGAGGGAGATCTAATTAGATATTAATAGTACTGTGAGTGATTTCTATCTACTATATGTCAATTTGAAATTTCTTTTAAAAATTTTGAAATATATTTTTATTATTAAAATTTGAACATAGTAGAGCTTCAGAAACTCTTGGGACAGATAAATTTTTAGAAAACTTAAATATGATTTGTGAATACAGTTATGATAAACCAATGATTGAACAAAAAATCTATGCTATCAGAAAAAATATTAATTTTGAATTGTCTTATGTTTATATTATTATCAGAATGGTTTTGAACCATTAAATTGAAAATTTTGTGATTATGAAAAATATCAATGTTTTAGATTTGTTATATGTATGGACTTCATATTGACAATGGTTTTGGACCATTGATGGAAATATATGTGGACATCTATTATGTTAACAGAGAAAAAAAAATTGAAAGTATGATAAAACTTGAGCTTTCTAATGTCAGAAATCATTTTCTTTAATTAAGTTTATTTTTATAAATTTGATATTATTTCTATTCATAAGAAAATTTATTTTTTATATGTATTACAATAATTTTTTGAAAATAACTTCGTTGGGAGAAATCCTTATCATACGTTATATCTAACAACAGTGAATGTTAGTTTAGTGCACCATGTATAACCGGATTGGATCCTAACTAGTTAGGGGATACTAGCCCTGTGATGACCCAAACTGAGAGTCTATGACTAACGTATGACAAAGGCTTATCGTAAGTTCACTTAAGCCATACAAGTCTCAAAATACGTAAATCAGAATTGACAAATCACAATAGCCACTACAGGCCCACAAAAAATACTTTATTTCAATATAAGTTCAAACTTATAATATTTGATAAGGGAATCTCAATCACCAACAATTTATTTCAAAATAAAATACCATCAGATGGTTGAATCAATAACTAATAAATATCAAAATGACATGGATCCTACTTATAAAAATAATAGAATAGTTTTAAAAGTGTCAGCATATTGAGCTTTCAAATCCAAATAAAATAAGATAAATGTTCAGACTTGCCCACACGAACAATGTGTAGGGCTCATTATAAACAATTAAAAACTCCCTCGATCACAACGGAGGAGTCAAACCAAAAAGAACATCTTGTTCCTTATCTGAAAGGATATAACAATAATTTGAGTAAGTTTACAACTCAGTGAGTAATTAATATCTACTACATTAGAAATGAGACAAGCAAAAGCATGGGTTTTGCATGAGTAATAATAAAAAATAATTTTTAAAAAAATAGATTGCAATTAAAACTAAATGAAAAAACTTGAAAAAAAATATGACAAACATATATAATTCTTTGTAAATTATAACAGTTCTAAATCGTAATCAATATAAATTTCATTTTAAAAAAATAACAAAACATTAAAGTCAATAATAATTTTTTATAACAAATCTCAAATATTGAGAAAATTAATTAGTATATAAAAATTCAAGTAGAATAATTCACCAAGCAGAATCAGAATAAATTGAACATACAACTTGCAAGATAAGTTAACAAAACTGACAGGTTCAAGACTTGACCTAAATTGACCAAACACATAGCTCGCAAGTAAGTTAACTAATTTGATAAGCACACATCTTGAACTGATGAGTATCACGCTCTAAATTCATGACCAATCCATGTGTATTAACTTGATATAGAGTTAGCATTTTTTCTTGTAGAGTCTAATTCTAGATGCACCAAGGCTAACATTTATTATTGTTAGATACAATGTTTTGACAAAGTTTTCTCTCAATAAAATAATTTACAAAAAAATCATATTTCTCAAGAAAATAAAATTTTCAAGTGAAAATAAAATTTTAATTTATTAAAATAAATCTTATTTAAAAGAAAATATTTCCTAACATAAAAAAACTTACTCAAAAATATTTTTTCAAATATGATTTTTATAAGCAGCGAATGCTTGTAACAATAATCAATATCGAGCTAAGTTATATTTTGAAACAATTGTCATTAATGGTCCAAAAACTATTGTCTGTAACAATAACCATTATTGGTTAAAACCTAATATATTAAACAATTATCATATTTATTCCAAAACTATTATCAATATTTTTAGGATAAAAAAATTTATCAATTCAATCAAGAATTCATTATAACCATGCTCAAAAGTCAATAGTGAGTTTTTCAAAATTTTGCTTGTTCCTAAGAGTACCTAAGGCTCTCATATATTTAAAATAAAAATTTTAAAATCCAATTGAAACTTAAAAATCATAAATAGACATGTTTTAGATAGTAACTTATAGTACTTAGTGATTTCTACCTTATATTAAAAAAATAGTAACTTATAAGACTACCTTATATTAATTTGGTCTAAATTGAAGTGATTTAATTTGATTTAGAAATTATTTTTATACTTAAAAATTATTATAAACTTAAATTAATTTTTATTTTAGAACCTTTTAAACAAATATTTTTATTTATAAATTAGATCAATTCATAAACTTTGTAGTTCCAAACATACTTATAAGTATTGTTATCAAACTAATTGTTTGAACATAGTCACGATTAATTTTTGACCAAGATGACATCCCAACGATTACTTACTTTAAGTTTATACTTTGGTCTTCGTAACAACATGGCTCACCTGTTATCATGTTCAATTTTTGTTTGATATATTACTAATAGATTATATTATCTTAATCTTGTTTCACATAATTACATGAAAATTTTTGATTTAACTACAACCACAAATCTTGCTTTAGATTGCCTTTTCCTTGCTAATGCCTTCTTACTTGTCAAGTACATTTGCCTTCATTCTTATCCTCCATGAGTTTAGCTAATGAAATGCGACAAAATAAAATAATAATAATAAAAAGAAAAAAAGAAATAAATTATGTATATTTTGATTAATTTATTTTATAATAAAAATAATTTATAATTAAAATTTTATTAAAATTAAAAAAAAACAATAAAAAATAATCTATTATCAAACATATTATAGGAGCCAACATATATTTTGATTCTTGAAGAATGACTTTTTTTAATTTGTATAGATAATTTTTTTATCACTTAATTCTTTTAAAGTTTTATATTAAATGAAAATATCAAAATTTTCATTAAATCAAACGAAACTTAATAAGCATACATACTAGCTGATTTTAAAATTGACAAAATTTACATTTTATATTGAACTCTACTCATTTTTCAATTCTCATACATCAAATTCATTTTTTTTTATCACAAAATCTCCTGAACTATTGCTTTAACTTAAATTTTCGTTTGATTTAATTATAAAAATAATGTTTTTCACTAAGTACCCAAAAGAAAACAAGTTTTCACTTAAAAATTAACCTTGGTAATCATGTATGAAAATTGAAAAATTATCATACTTCAGGTTAAAATACTTTTAACCCAAATTACAAACTTAAGTGGGTGAGAAAGAAAAATATATATAAAAACCACATGAGTTCGTGAACATTTGGCTTTTTTCATTTGAATTTGCCTCTCACCCTCTCTTAATATTGTGATTTGTCCCCATGTCCTCGAGTAAACAAAAGTTATTCATATCAACTCAGATAATTCTTATTTCACCAGTTATTGCAAGTGCACAGTGAAAGCACACGCATACAAACTTGGAAGTTACAGAAACCAACCAAAAGTGCTAACTTTTCCCCCTTTCTGGATATTCACAGACCACAGCACCATATTCTTTTATTAAGAAAAGGAGAGAGAGAGGGAGGGAACAAGGTGAGTGACAGACAAGACGCAAAACCTTCAAATCACGAAGACGACGACGACGCGTACACGTGCCGCGAGAGCCTGGGGCGAGGGTGCACCGAAAGCGGCACTGCTCTCTGCAGGGTGAGCCCATACGCTTCGTCCATGTTGAGCTTTTCCGGGATCATCCCGTTCTGCAGCTCCCAGTCAAAAGCGTGGGCCAGGGTCGCCGTCAGCAGCTGAACCACGCGGAGGCCCAGGCTCATCCCAGCACATATTCTGCGTCCGGCGCCGAAGGGAATCACCTCGAAGTCGTTGCCCCTGACGTCGGCGTCGCTCTTCTCGCCACCGGGGAGGAACCTCTCTGGCTTGAACACCAACGGGTCGGGCCATTCCTTCGGGTCGCGTGCTATGGCCCAGACGTTGACCAGGAGAGTGGCATCCTTGGGGATGTGGTAGCCGAAGACCTCGCAGCTCTCCGCGGCGACTCGCGGGAGGGAAAGCGGGGTCGAGGGGTGGAGGCGGAAGGTCTCCTTCACCACGGCCTCCAGGTAGGGCAGGTAGGGCAGGTCCAGTTCCGTCACGAGCCTGTCCCTGGCCCACGACTCTATCTATCTCTTGTTGGACCTGGACCAGGATTCTTGGGTTCCGGATAAGCTCTGCTATGGCCCACTCCGTGGTGCTTGACGACGTGTCCGTCCCGGCCGTGAACATGTTCTGCAAAAGTTGGTCAATGTCAATACTAGTTCAGTGCCTTGATGAGTTCACACCAACACAAATTCGCAACTGGAATCTTGATTGATTAAGTAAAAAATAATAATTTTTTTTCCTTTTTTATAACTTAGAGACTTATAATAAACTTTCCTAATCATCATTTTTTTCTCCCAAAATCCGAATCCAAGCATAGGCTAAGAGAAAGAAGAGTAGGTACAAAGAGTAATGCTTTAATCTCGGTATCAGTGAGTTTGTCTCCATCGTCTTGGGCATCTTTAAGTGACAACAAGGTGCTCAACATGTCGTTGTGCTTCTCACTCTTGGAAGTCTTGTGCTCCTCGACAATGCTGGCTAAAAACGCATCAAACCTCTTGTGCAATTTCTTCATCTTGGCCTGCACTCCCTGAAGGTCCAGCCACTCCAGGGCAGGAATAAAGTCGCCGATGTTGAAAACTCCGGACCAGCACCATCAGCTCCACCACCATGGCCTTGAACTCGTCGGCCCTGGGATCGCAGCCACCGTTGCCGTCGTCGAACACTCGCCGCCCTATCATTACCCTCGCCAACGCGTTGGTGGTGCACACATTCAGAAGTTGCCCCAAGTTCACTGCTTTTGAGCCTGAACTCGCTAAATTGCGTGTCAATCTTGCTACCTCTTCCTGCAATACATATGTGCATTTCATTGCATTGTATTTATTAATTATTTTCAGTTTAAGAAAAGTTTTGCACTGTAACTTAATCATAACCTAGTCACAAATCTTTTTTTATATAACAATGTATTTATTTAAGGAAGAATAAACATCATCTTGGGCATTATAACTAATTTATAAACACGTATTATTTACCATTAATGTTTCATGTCAATTAATTTCTTTTATTTAATAAAACATATATAATATAAATCTTTAAATTTTCGAATAATCAACTAACTACTAATTCACTTAATTCTTCCTTTTTTTTCTTTTATTGATTAACTCATATATTTTTTCAAATAGCTATCTATCAACTAAACATAATTTCTTTAAAACAACTATCCAATTTTTAATTTATTTTTATTTAAACTATTAAGAAGAAAAAAATATGAGTTATAAAACTGTCAATACAAACTGACCACTAGCATTAACACTTGAAATTTTTTATTTATATTTTCATATTAGAGACACTATAAGATTAAACACCTGACTAAACCATATATCATAATATGTAGATAAATGTGATCGTCTATATTAATTTTCTATAGTGATGTCCACTTTTAATTAATAATGTTATAATAATTAATTTTTTTAAACTTAACAATACATAATTAAATGATCCAATTAAAAATAATTTTCTAGAATCAAATATATTAAATTTTGAAATATATAAAAAATAAAATAATGTATAAAACTAATATTATTATATTATATGTAAATTCATGTAAAAAATATTTAATGATACTGTAATAGGAATTGTAATATTTAATACACTTTGTATTAATTAGTACAATTAGTTAGTTAGTATAATAACTATTTGTATAAATAGAAATAAGATGAAAATAATTATATCATTAGTTCATTATAAAAAATATGTAAAAGTTAGAAAGTAGGAATTTTTTTAAATTAAGGCTATTTAAATCTAGTGTGATCATATCATATTGCCTAATAAGTTTAACAATACAAATTTAAGTATAAATTTTACATTTTAAAATAATTATTTGATATTATATTTTTCATTGGCAATAAATGTATAATTTGAATTTAACATATGGAGTTTCATTTTATGATGTGTGAAAAATTTGACATTTGAATCTAGTTGCATTTTAGAAATCACTAAGTACTATAAGTTACTATCTAAAACATGTCTATTTATGATTTTTAAGTTTCAATTGGATTTTAAAATTTTTATTTTGAATATATGAGAGCCTTAGGTACTCTTAGAACAAGTAAAATTTTGAAAAATTTACTATTGACTTTTGAGCATGGTTATAATGAATTCTTGATTGAATTGATAAATTTTTTTATCCTAAAAATATTGATAATAGTTTTGGAACAATTATGATAATTGTTTAATATATTAGGTTTTGACCAATAATGGTTATTGTTACAGACAATAGTTTTTGGACCATTAATGACAATTGTTTCAAAATATAACTTAGCTCGATATTGATTATTGTTACAAGCATTCGCTGCTTATAAAAATCATATTTAAAAAATATTTTTGAGTAAGTTTTTTGATGTTAGGAAATATTTTCTTTGAAATAAGATTTATTTTAATAAATTAAAATTTTATTTTCACTTGAAAATTTTATTTTCTTGAGAAATATGATTTTTTTGTAAATTATTTTATTGAGAGAAAACTATGTCAAAACATTGTATCTAACAATAATAAATGTTAGCCTTGGTGCATCTAGAATTAGACTCTAAAGAAGAAATGCTAACTCTATATCAAGTTAATACACATGGATTGGTCATGAATTTAGAGCGTGATACTCATCAGTTTAAGATGTGTGCTTGTCAAATTAGTTAACTTACTTGCGAGCTATGTGCTTGGTCAATTTAGTTCAAGTCTTGAACCTGTCAGTTTTGTTAGCTTATCCTGCAAGTTGTATGTTCAATTTATTCTGATTCTGCTTGGTGAATTATTCTACTTGAATTTTTATACTAATTAATTTTCTCAATATTTGAGATTTGTTATCAAAAATTATTATTGACTTTAATGTTTTGTTATTTTTTTAAAATGAAATTTATATTGATTACGATTTAGAACTGTTATAATTTACAAAGAATTATATATGTTTGTCATATTTTTTTTTCAAGTTTTTTCATTTAGTTTTAATTGCAATCTATTATTTTAAAAATTATTTTTTATTATTACTCATGCAAAACCCATGCTTTTGCTTGTCTCATTTCTAATGTAGTAGATATTAATTACTCACTGAGTTGTAAACTTACTCAAATTGTTGTTATATCCTTTCAGATAAGGAACAAGATGTTGTTTTTGGTTTGACTCCTCCGTTGTGATCGATGGAGTTTTTAATTGTTTATAATGAGCCCTACACATTGTTCGTGTGGCAAGTCTGAACATTTGTTTTATTTTATTTGGATTTGAAAGCTCAATATGCTAACACTTTTAAAACTATTCTATTATTTTTATAAGTAGGATCCATGTCATTTTGATATTTATTAGTTATTGATTCAACCATATGATGGTATTTTATTTTGAAATAAATTGTTGGTGATTGATATTCACTTATCAAATATTATAAGTTTGAACTTATATTGAAATAAAGTATTTTTTGTGGGCCTATAGCGGCTATTGTGATTTGCCAATTTTGATTTACGTATTTTGAGACTTGTATGGCTTAAGGAACTTACGATAAGCCTTTGTTATATATTAGTCATAGACCCTCAGTTTGGGTCATCACAGGGCTAGTATCCCCTAACTAGTTAGGATCCAATCCGGTTATACATGGTGTACTAAACTAATATTCACTGTTGTTAGATACAACGTATGATAAGGATTTCTCCCAACGAAGTTATTTTCAAAAATTATTGTAATACATATAAAAAATAAATTTTCTTATGAATAGAAATAATATCAAATTTATAAAAAAAAAACTTAATTAAAGAAAATGATTTTTGACGTTAGAAAACTCAAGTTTTATCATACTTTCAATTTTTTTTTCTGTTAACATAATAGATGTCCACATATATTTCCATCAATGGTCCAAAACCTTTGTCAATATGAAGTCCATACATATAACAAATCTAAAACGTTGATATTTTTCATAATCACAAAATTTTCAATTCAATGGTTCAAAACCATTCTGATATTAATATAAACATAAGACAATTCAAAATCAATATTTTTTCTGATAGCATAGATTTTTTGTTCAATCATTGGTTTATCATAACTGTATTCACAAATCATATTTAAGTTTTCTAAAAGTTTGTCTGTCTCAAGAGTTCCTGAAGCTCTCTACTATGTTCAAATTTTAATAATAAAAATATATTTCAAAATTTTCAAAAGAAATTTCAAATTGACATATAGTAGATAGAAATCACTCACAGTACTATTAATATCTAATTAGATCTCCCTCTAACAATTTGTCTTATAGAATTAGAGGTTTCCTGTATCGTTTTATAATCATAAAAATACCAAAAATTCTCATACCAATCATACGCAATTATACTATATATTTTAATTTCTAAATCCTAAATAATTCTAGATATCAGAAACCTAAATTTGCTGTCCAAAATAGTTCAATGAAAAATATAAAATTAAAAAATGTTACAATATAAAATATTCATTCACTTATCTTAAGCCAGAATAGTCTAAAATATGAATAGACATTCAGATTCTGCTTCTAAAATTTACTAAAACCTCTTACCTGTTTATAAAGAATCTAAAGGGAAAAGACAATTAAACTTGTTTACCTTACTGTCTTTATATAACTATCCTTAAGAGAAAGGGGTTTACTATTTTTGTGATGTGTGACTTAAAAGTAAAACAACGTTAGACTTCTTTTTCAAATGTGAGACTTAAATAACAAACCTCTCTATTTCTTTTTTTTTATTTTGTAATACTCATCCCGATCCTTCTTTTTCTCTTTTTTTTTCCTTCAATGTTTACTCTCTTTTTTTTGGTATTGTAACATCATCCTCTCATTAAAATAAATTCGTCATCAAATTTAAAATTCTTACTAATATTGTTCATCGAATAGATGTGGGTACTTCTCATGCATAGTCACTTCAGTTTCCCAAGTCACTTCTTCACCTGATAGCTTCAAGCAAAACAACTTTCCACTAAAAGCCTTATCCTTAGAATGTAAAAGTTTCACTCCTGTCTATCTACTATGGCCACTGGTTGCTCTACGTAGCTAAAACATTCATCAAGTTGAACTATTTGATATTGTATAACATGCGGAGGGTCAAGAATGTATTCTCAAAATATAGAAATATATAAAATTGGGTGAATCCTCTAAAAATCAAATAGAAGAACTAATCGATACGCCACATGCTTGACTCTCTTAAGAATTTCAAAGGATCCATTGAACCTTGAACTTAATTTATCGTTCTTTCCAAACCTCAAGATAAATTTGATAGGAAAAACATATAAGAACACATAGTCTTCCACCTCGAGCTCCAAGGGATGGCATCTATGATCTAATCGATTTTTGTCTATTCTAAGTAGTTACTAGACAATATCAAATCAATATTTTTCATTAACTTCTTAAATCAACTATGGCCTCACAAGTTTAGACTTGCTAGTTTCAAACTAACTAATCATTGATATATATCATCTCTGTACAAGGCAGGCTCGAAGGGTACATATCTTAATATTAAACTAAAATTGTTATTCCGAACTCTATCAAAGGTAAACGTCGTTCCTAGCTCCTTCTAAGGTCTATAACACAAGCATGAAGCATATCCTACATTATCTGAATGGTTTTCACTAGCTAAGCATCAATCCAACGATGAAAAGTGTACTAAAATCCAAATAGGTATCCAAGGCTATATGAAATGATCTCTAACCAGAGTTGAAAAACAGTAGTACACCATGCAAAAGATTCTATATATCTTATCCAAATAGAGTTTCACACACTAAGTCACTGTAAAAATGGTTTTTCACAAGCAAGACATGTGTTAACTTTATTAACCATTCTACAATTTCCCAAGATGAGTCATTAGGTTAGTGATAACTATGTTACCATCTACAAGAAATTCTTTCCTACCTCCATTCTAGTTTTTCTATTTATTGCAACAAACCTACTAGCTTTTAGTGCTCAACCTTCACTTGTTGGCACACTAACATCCAGGCATAAACTTTATAACATCCTCATTCATAGTTTCTTACCCATAAATTTCTTTTCCATTTAACTGTTTAGTCATACACGAACATTTTAATAATCTCATAAACATTGAAAACATCATGGCAAGACAAAATGTCTCATATTGAACAACAAAGAATCTATTCCCAAATTAGCAGTCACTTGCCTCTAGGATCTCTTCTCAATCTTATAATTTATAATCCATTAAAACATCAATGCAACATTGACTAAACTAGGATCACCCTGAAGCAAAAATCCATTCAAATGTCAATTCCTAACGCTTTCACTTCACTATCCTTACTTAAATAACTAAAAGATTTTATGTCAATAAATTCAATTTATATAGGAAATTTAATTTCCTTCATATCATAATCATGTGGTTGCAAATTCAAAGTCACCTATCCCAAAACAACACTATCATCCTATGGTTTCATATTTTGATAGTATATAGACTTAACCTAAAACTCATAAATAGATTTACTTTCAAAACATAAAACGTAATTGGTTTCATACCACAAAAAAGAATAATATGAATTGGTAATATACACTTTATCCTACTCACAACTTTAGCTTGAATGATCTTTACCCTTTAACTGAGTAAAACTAAAGTCAACTTTTTTCATTTCTAAGACCTTCTCCTTCAAGGTTTTAGAATGAATGGAGTCATTCTTCCTATTTGCTTTTGGCATTATTCTCTTCTGAAAATCCCTCTAATACTTTAGTTATTGGTTTATGAAAAACCAAATGTGCATATCGAAACAATCAAGTTTGAAAATCCTTCACCACTAGACAAGAAAGCTTGAAGGGCACAAACCAAAAAAAAAAGCCCACTAGTTCTTCAAATTAAATTTCTTCTCCTTTGCTCTAACAAGTAAACCACCTTTATATCAGGGATCAACTAACTCAAACATCTTATTTCTATTTTCACTAAAATCTTTAAGATTTTTAGACTTAATACATAATGTATTAATTACAATGTATCTGAATTTCACGTTAGGAATTTATATTCATTGATTCCTTATGGACAAAAATCCCAAAATTATTCTAATAATAAACAATATCAATTACTATCTTTTAAATCTTTTAATTTGATCAATCAAGTTTCTAGACTTTACATTTCGAAACCGTCCGCAGGTAACATTTATGGCCTTAATCACCATATAACTAAATTTCATTAAAGTCTTACTTCATTGTGTCCCTTTTTCTGGAAACTATTCTAAAATAATCTTATGTATCAAATAATATAATCATTGCTTCACTCTCCCATCCGAGAGCCTTACATTTCTCTTCATTTATATACCTTTAACTTCAAACACTTAAACAGAAGCCGTAATGAATACTTAAACATGAAATATCTAAATTGTTATCGACTATCTACCATATATACTTTGCTTACAGATAATTTATTTAACAATGAACTCGCCTCATATTCCAACAACATTCATATATATGTTAACTTTATTGATAGACATATTGTCCTACTTAACTAATTTATCACATTTTTCTTGTTTGTCCTAGAAAATTATAACTTGTTCTCTCATATCTCATATACATTCCATATGAGTTTCAGCTTTAAAACTCAACTTTTAGACTTCCAAACAGCCATATACTTGAGTAGCATTTAATTCCTTTTTCATATTTCCTTAATTTTGTCCAATCATTTCACTAATCTCGTTTGCAAGGCTATATTCAGATTTGACTACAACAGCTTATAGAGACATTGTTAACACCTCAACCTATAGCGTAATACAATTTCAGAATTTAATCTTAAAAGTTTGACATGCCAACAGTAGTTAATTTCCAACATTATCTTGTGCTGAAACAATCTCCAAGCATAACCAATAAACTTTCACTGGTAA